>JAPZDY010000014.1:6951792-6964606 GCA_029783645.1 Ctenochaetus hawaiiensis | reverse complement strand
GCGCTGGGGTCCACCACGCCCCCCCCCCCCCCAACCCTCACCAGGGATGGATGTTGCACTAATGCTGCTCACACAAGCTCTGCAGTTTCCTTCTCTCTTTCCACTTCCACGGACTTTGACAAGTTCTTTGTACTCTTGGAAATTGTATTTCTTCCATTCTCATTTACCTTTCGGTGATAAAAAAAGAAGAGATAAGCATCAGTTACTGCAAAAACAACCAAACAACACATTTGCTTTGATTTTCAAAACTCTTAATAATCTAAAAGCAGATGTGAAAAATGTTCTTCAACCTCCCTGAGTGTCTGATTTTTTGAAAAAGAGTCGATGACAACGGCACCAGTCATTGTTAATCTATTTCTACAGCTCATCATGGCAGACAATTATGCTCATCCAGCCACTGACCCTTTTCTTTTTCACTCAGTCTCTCTCTTCCTAACACTACACCAAAAAAAACATGTAGAACAGAGTTGGAAAGCCGCTGAAAAAGCAGCCCATTTCCAATCTGCCACCAGAAATCGCGGCCGAACACAATGCAAACATGTTTTAGAAAGCCGTGCTTCCATAATGGTGTCTCCCCCACCTGATTTCTGCCTACACCACTCTTGTCTCTGTATAAATAAATGATATAAAAGAGGAGGACAGAACAGGCATGCTGGGGAGTCTGTGTGTGCAGAAATGTAGCTTAAATTCCAGAGATTACATTTTACTGGGAAATGTCAAAGTGGATAACATTACCTGTTATCTATCTGGAGTTCAGACCCAGACTTGGCAACCAATGAATTCACTATTAATGGATGGACAAGAGGAGAGGCGGAAAAAAAGGTTTTCCACTAAGGGGACATTTTGGTCCTGTGGGGTTTTTTTTCCCAGTTCTTGGAATGTGTTCAGGATACCAACTTGAAAGTGAGCTTTGTTAGACACAATAGTAAGTTTGTTCTGTTGAGTTTTCCTGTACATTCACCCTGATATTCAAGCACTATTACATTGTTACACCGTGTTGGGAAACAGCCTGTGGAAGCTGTGGATAATATATTTTGGTTTTGTGTTTAAAACTGCTGTTGAATTTTAAATAAAGTGATTAACTTTTCTGTTTTGGGTGTGAATCTACAACTTTATGAGGACACGCTTTCACAACTGTTCTTTTTAAAAAAGCCTTTTCAGGACAGATTGTGTGGGAATTAGTCACTAAATCTTATTAGTGTTGCCTCAGCATTGTGTTGGAAAAGAAACACAAAACTTTGGTCCATTAAATTATTATAATACTGAAATGTGTAACATCTTTTCACCATGATTGATGTTGTATCTTATCACTTAATCTTATTAGAAAAAAACTAATAAACAATCTTTTTGCAAAGACAAGTGTGTTGCTCCTCAAATTATGATATCCTCGACTGGATTTGTTCTCGCAGCAGATTTATATGCAAATTCAATCACAATCCATTTAGTACAACAAGATTTTTGTTGCAGTCATTGCTTTTTCTTTGATATTACTTATTTTTAAGTCTCACACACTGACTTTTACTGAAAATTACCAATGCTGAGCTGAAAAATATTCACTGTCGACAGAACTGCTGTCATAAAAGCCATCCAAGTTAAAATTAGGGCTTGTAATATGGCATCTGAGTATGAAAATCCAAAAACGAAATTTTGAAAACAAACATTATTGTAATTGCCATCGCTCATTTTCACCACTTTGACTCATTATTAGCTAATACTGAGTCCTCCAAACAAAACATTAGTGGACAGATAAAATCACAGCTATTTAACGTAATGGAGGGTTGAGTTTTGTAGCCTGTTATTTTCATATCTTAATGATAACACACAGAAATAACAGATGAAGAGGAGGCGAAGAGTGCCACACACTAAAGTCCTGGACTCACAGACCATTTGTCTGACAGCAAGTGTCCGTTGCTCTGTAGGCCAGCCCTTCGGAGAAATTGGCTTTTTTTTTTTTCCAGGAATCTGCTGCTGAACAAATGGGCATTTGGTCCAATATGGGATATTTTTAGGACCGCTGGAGTTGCGTAATAATGGGCCGTGGTAACAATGTGTGGTTACAAGTCTGTTATGCTCTGTGTCAGGACACTCTGGAATGTATTACTGTGCCTTTGTCCACTGCACAAGCAAAAATGTCCCTGACGCTCTGACTAACATTCAGTTTTCAAAGTTTTTAGAGATGAAGTGAAGCAGCCTTAAAGGTCCAGTGTGTAGAAGTTAGATGTATATATTTGTAGAAAATGGCAAAAACTTAATACAATATTCATAAGTGTGTTTTCAGTAGTTTATAATCACCCAAAAAGAGACGTGCGTTGTTGTTCGCTTAGAATGAGCCTTTTGTATGTACAGAGGCAGCAGGTCCATTTCCACAGAGTCGGCCATGTTGCATCGCCATGTTTCTACAGTAGCCAAGAAGGGACAAACCTCAACACTGGCTCTAAAGCAGCACTTTTTGCAAGTTTCATAAGCGGCCGCCACAGTTTCTCCTGCATGCTTTTAATCGAAGACTGCGCAGAAGGGTATTCAATCCTGTGCAATCTGCAGCTTCGCCACTAGATGCCACTAAATCCTTCACACTTGACCTTTAACGTACCTTAAAATATTGACAAAGGCTTGTTGTTAAATTGTTTCCTGGATCTTTGTTTGAGGAATCGTCTTATGAAGTTTTAGCTAACCACCTTCGAGCTAATTGCAAACAAATATTTTACAGTCTGCATCATAAGAGGACTGGCCTTGGATAAAGATTCTGGTTTCAAAAATTCGACTCTATCAAGCCGTTGCCCACTAGGTGAGAGTGCCTGTCTGAGCCTGAGGTGCTTCTGTGATTGGCTGTCCTCTGTTGAAACCGGGGTGTTGAGATAAGCTAATGATTCACTTCCAAAAAAAGGTACAAACAGAGTGGAGACGAGGGGGTGATACAAAGCCGTGTCAGCAGTTGGCAGTCGTCACTATCACTAATTGCAGCATCTGTCATGGTGGAGGGGAGTGAAAGCTGTTCCAGGTACAGCAATCCAAATGGCAAACCTGATTTTATCACGACCTGTCAGATTCCAGCGAGGCTCCACACCAGCAGCCCACGTGCTTCTCCAGACTCACTTTCAGGGATAAGATATAGGATCCTCGCTCGCATTTTCATTCGAAAATCTCTGCCCATCTTTTATGTAGTCAACCTCTGCTCCAATTTTGTGTTGCAGCTTCCCACAAATCAGATCACATTTGCATCCGCAAACAAGCTGTCTGAGCCACAATTCCCCAGCTTAAAGTGACGTGCGCTTTGACCATCAGTTATCGCAAAACAGTAAAAGCTACAAAGCCTGTCTAAGTTTGCCGGAGAGAGGCCTGCACATTTCATTCCACCCTCTGTCACATAAAATTCTCCATCTGACACCATGCAATGAGAGGGAGAAAGAGAGGGAGCTCGAGCTTCTGTCACCGAGCCACACCAGGGGCATACTAATATCAGCTCAGTCCAGCTGCTCTCAACGCTTGGATGGATGAGCTTGATTATGAAACATTACAGAGCCTCACTGTCTGCGGAGACAAACCGCTGAACTCTGTCAGAAAGGTGACTGGCCACAATGCAGAGAGATGGCTGGCCAATATGCACCAGTGCAGGATTTTCTCTCTTAGCTTTCTCGTTGCAGAAATAAGCTGGTGGTTAGTGTGTGTAGAGTGACTTAATGTGACAGCTCCGACACTGATTGATCTCCAATTTATTCAAACCTGCAGTTATTTCTCTTATTTACCCCCAAACCTTTCTTCATTATCTCTTGTCAAACAGCCTCAGGGGGAAAAAAAAATCATGTTTTTACAGTTTGAAACATTTCAGCTCGCACAGATGCCTCCATTTATCCTGTTTATAGCATCTGTTTGCATCTCTTTTATTGACTTTGCAAGTTAATGAGCCACCTTTCAAATTTGTGTCACATCCACTCTAAGCACAGCTCAACACCCAAAAAAGTCCCTACAGCTTTTACTGTAAACAAAATGGTTGATTTATCATTGCCTTTTAAATGACCCGTTGAAAGAGCTGCATCCTGGACAAACAATGGATAAAACAAAAAGAACGACCCCCACATTTAACTGTAAATACCAAAATTAGGTAGCAGCTTGTTGGATGGAGAGCTGGAAGTTTCTAGCAAGAAATAATTGCTATTTTGTATTTTGTATTTTGTTTCCAGCAAAGAAATACCTAAAAATCACAATATATTGTATGTTATTTGTTCAGAAAGTACAACTGTAAGTAGATAGCAATGTCTTCTGTCTGATCCTGAGCACACAGCTAATAAGTTTGTGGTTTGCAGATATGATGTAAAAGAAGTTTGTGTGTAACAGATTGAGTGTCTAATGTTCCTCAATGTGAAAGTCTGACATTTGCTTGTTGCTTGTGTCAGACTTTCACGTTGCTTTCAATTGTTGGGTCTTCACAAATTAAATTTTAAGCACATTGAATCGTATGAAATGTGCTATGTAAATAAATTTGACTTGACTTAACTAAGACATTTTGCTAAAGTCACATCTTGTTGACCAAACCAAAAACCATCAAGCTAACAGGGGCTGTTTACCGAGACTTCAGACTCCCCTTGACATTACTTGTAGACATTCAATCAATTGTTGGAAACTATTGATTCTGGGAGCTTTAAATGAACAGTCAATGCTGTCATTTTTTCTGGGGAGGGAAGTCTACCGCCACAAATCACTGCTGGCTGTGTCTGCCTCAGGAGTACTACCAAAAACAAACCGGCACAGATCTGTCATTGTACTGTCAAGGTTTTATGTTTTTGGAGTGACATTTTCATTGAGACTTACATAAGGCCAACGCACATGGAAAGAAAAAAATTCCGAGCGAAAACTTGTCATGACATCACCCCTTGAATAACTAGAACCTACTGTATGTTTTCCTTTGGTCAGCGGGTCAAAGTGTTGCCAGGCAAACCTTTTCACGACTCTTATAATGAGCGCCAGGCGGCCCAATCATAAATACACGGAATTTATGGATTTCATGAGGTGGTGCACGAAAATGTCAAGGGTGTGCTTGTTCGGTGCTTTACTGGTAAGCAAACAGGCAGTGTGAGGAGACCGCTGAAAGGCAGCGTTATTGCACTGTCAACACTTTTAGGAAGATGAATGTATACTTTGAAAATAGAGCAAAGTAGACCTAATCACCCCATAAAATTGCAGTTAACAAAAGGTCAGTGATTTCAAGCTAGACATGTTCTAACCAGTTCCAGCAGAGAAGCATTAAAGGAGTCTGAGAGAGAAATCTTGGTTGGTGTTAATGTTTAGCACTGCAGTATGCACTGATTGGTGATATGCATGTTAAGAAAATGTTCGAAAACTCATTTAAACCTGAGATTTTAGCTTGTGATGGTCACATGTAACAGTTTATTTTTGTCAAATTCAATCCAGTTTTACTCCCAGTTGTTTTTTGACTAAACAAATGCTTACTGAGACACTTTAAATTCCGCCTCGGAGGGTAATTTCTAATGAAAACGGGTGGATTTTTATGAATCCAGAAGAGTAAACACACTGCATAGTAGGTAATCCATCCCCAGGCTGCTGCAAAGACAGGCGGATATTGTGTTGTAGCATCCACAGGTCTAGTGCTGGGCTGTCAGAAGCAGTGTGCCGAGAGCCCCCAGGCATGTGGCTGTGGTACAGAGAAGCACGAGGCGAAGGGGACTGCTTTAAATTTTCCCCGATGGAAGGAAGCTAGTGTGCCGCTAACATACCGTGAGGTCTGAATGTGCAGCATCAGCAGGATTGTGGAGGGACACTTAAGGATCAAAGCTCAGCAGAACGTCTTTGAATTCTGGAGGTGCATGAGCCAGAATTGAATGTTAAAAAGTCAGAGGAAGCTGTAATGACAGAAATTTGCAAGTGACTGTGTGATTGCATTCATCAGGGTCTCCCCTCGAGGGATTTTCATTTGAATACAGGAGAGGAACGGAGAATAAAAAATGCAACGTGAATGGGCTCCAGTCTTGCAATAACTGGCGTCTTCCTCAGCCTCCGACTGGAGTCCCACACAGTCGCTCACATGTATGAGGAATGTCACACAGTTTGTCATATTTTGACAAACCGAGGAGGAGACTTGGTTGTCATTTCCATGTCAGCAGCTCTTACTTCTTCCTACCTACCGTGTGTCAAGAGGGATTGCTTTTAAGCGAGTGGCATATAGCTTTTAATTAAAGCATCACTGCCTGGTTTTTGCGTCTGTCTGCGGCAGAATGTCACTGCTCATTTTACATCCTGCACAGCTCGAAAACTCAAATATACATCAACATCGCAACGGTATTACACCTAATCTGATGGGTAAATAATGTAATATATTATGCCATATTGGAAAAAAAAGCTGAAACCATATACACTCAGATGCCAGATTATTAGGTTCACCTTGCTAGAAATAGTTTAATAAAGTTTAATAAATCAAATCACCAATTTCGGCTGACATTGTTTCATAGGCGCTGATTCGACTTGGGCCTTTTCGCCTGCTGCACTTTGTGGTTGGATTGAGTTATACTGAAAGGTGTTTCTAATATTTACTTTTCCCTGAATGGATTGTTGCTAGCTATGTGAAAACATAATATGTGATATCATTAATTATTAAAACTTTTGCGATATAATGCAGCCAAGCAGACAAAGGACACAATCATTTTGAAAACTTACAGTAACATACTGAACACTGAAACACAAACTGCTTGTCTCAGCTGCAAAAACTGAAGCATCTGAAGTGAAACAGTTTTTACAGCTGAGATAAATAATATTTCTGGTCACTCAGAGGAAAGTCCAAGTGGCTGAAATACAGTGAAAACACCAAACGGTCCAAAGTCATCAATTCCACAGCACTCACTGTAGTTGACCCGATTTCAAAAAATGAAATATGACATCCCCTCTTTACTGATCAATTAGCTGAGACAGCCAACAGGAATAACATTGTTGCATTATTCCACCTCAGCTCGATGATGAGCAGAGAGCCCTTTGGCCCTCGGGCCGAGCACAGCCTCTTTTACACAGCGTTGCTCTGTGCCGGCTCTAAACACGCCGGCTTTAATGTACTTTTTGACGACCTCCGCTGTGAAAGACGTTGACAGAAACTTGCTGAAGTTAAAAAGTGACATTTCGTGTTCGCCAAGTTCACAGTGAAGGAGTGCTGCATCAGACAGGGAGTGCAACGCTGATGCTTAGTGTCATGATTTATCCTTTATGACACTGAGAGCTTCTGTGGCAGCTTGCCCAACCTAAAGCTTGTAGCCTCCTTGTCACTGCAAGACTCTGCATGATACTTCACGGTTTGCCAGTCTTTCGGAAGGAGTCCTCCTGCGTCCGCTTCCTTACACTCGAACACATGTTTCTTTTGATTCACCACTTGGATCTGAGCAACACACAGCCCTGTGCATCACGTCCAATTATTGGAAGAACAAGAAAACCATATGTACAGGGGCCATTTATGCTTCTCGTCTGCCCACCTCCCTTTTTCTTTCTTTCCCTCTTTCCTCCAGGTGTCATACAGTATCTCCTTTGTTAGATAAACTGTGTCTGAGTCTGTTCCCAGGACGCGCAGAATGACAGCTCCGTGTTTTTTAGGCCTGAGACTTGAATTCCTGTGGGCACTATTACGGTCCAATTTCCCTTGGTCATGTTTTTCCTCCAGCAGTGGAAGCTGAGACCCACATCTCTTCCTCTCCTGCCTCCTCCTCCTCCTCCTCCTCCTCTTCTCTAGCCTAACCATGAACTCTGTAAACACTGAGGCTTTGTCTGCAGCTGTTGTGGTCAGTCTGGAGAGTAAAGCCAAGCCCTCCTGGGGCATCAGTTTGTGTACGGCCTCACTTTTCGTTGACCTGAAGAGACGAGAGGGCGGCGAAAAAAGCAAAGGCACGGTGACTGTTGCTGTCTGCGGTTTATGTTTCCTCTAAACACCCGTAGGCGTGTTTTACTGCCACAAGTGATGGTGTGTCCCCGTTTTGCTGCGGTCTTATTGTCATGGTTGCCACATGTGAGCCTTGTACCTCCTACTGTAATAGTAGCAGCATTTGAAACCAGCTGACACCAGTGGAAATTTCCTCAGTCATATGCAATGTGTTGCATCAACTGGGCCAGATAGAAACAATTGAATGGGATGAATTTAGTTTACCAAAAAATAAGTTTAAGATAACAACATCATATTTAAAGTAGCAATTATTGATTTTAGTACTTTTTTTGGCCACTTGGGGGCAGAAGAACCCCTTCGCAAGCTTACAGGCACACTGAGTGACTGTCATTGTTGGAATAATAATCCAAAAGTTTGATTTAAATAAAAAAATAACTCAATCTGGACCAAACAGCGAGTTAATGCCGGCTGCTGCGACCCACCCTGACTCTGCTGGTTACTGATGCATCTTGGCATGTCAGCTGTATGCACATCTTTTATTTCAATTTTTTAAATGCCGACAGAGCTGGTTTACATGAATTTTTGAGCATCGGTTGGATGAACCACTCTGGCAAGAGACTCACTGCCCTTGGTCTCAGTTTTCTCTTACCTCCACTGTGAATCCTTCTTCATTCATTATAGTGAAGCGAAGCTCGACCGGTGGAAGTCCATTGACTCTAATTATGTCTTTCCAATCAAAAAGCCCAAACAGTAATGTTCCTGGTTGCGGATAATAAAATTAAATGAATTTGTAATTGAGTTTATTCTCTAATGGATAGTAAGGAGAGGATGCCCAGAGAAATGAACAACAGGTAGATTAGTCATTCTCCTCTTGCATATAGCAGAGTTACTGCCAGGCATTTTGCATTCAGTACCGCAGGGGCCAAAGATGCACACAGAAATGTAATGCATTAGATACTTGGTGTGATTTATGTGGCTTCTTGCTTAATCACTGCAGCATGATGACAGTTTCATTTTGCTCTCTATGTAAATTAAGTGTGCATTTGAATTTTCCGTGGGAACATTTAAATAAACTCATGAAAATCACTTTAATTTAAATTTGGATGGAAATGTTTTATTTGCTTGGAACAGCTTCATTTAAAAAAAAGGTTCAAAGCAAAAAATGGTGCAGGTTTGCAAACAAAACAGTTTGATACCTTAAAATATTATTTTAATTCTAGTGAATGTGTCGCATTCTTACAATTGTTAGGTGTTCTTATGCTCTGATTCGTATATTGATTGAGTTGAATTGAATTTACATATCAGTTATCTTCATATTCTTTTGTCCCATTTAATGGATTATCTCTAATGTGCAGGTTGTGTATGTGTTAACATAATGGATTGTCTGTTTTGTTATGTTGATAAGTGTGTATTTTCTTGTGTTATTTTGTGTGTACTGTACACAAGCACTTAGTGGAGAAAAATGTCTGTACATTTCGCTTGATTTATTTCATACAGTTGCTCACGTGGCTCTTTTTTTGTTTATGGAACCTCTGATTTGACGCTGGCATCAGAGATAGAGAATAACTTTAAATAAAATAAAATAAAAATAAGATGTAGCACATTTTGAGGCTTAAACAACTAAAAGTGTGTCTTGTTCAGCTCCCCAAGGATTCATAAATACTGCAGACATCTCTAGAACCCAGAAACGAATCAGGTGAGGGTGTGACGACTAAAACAACTGGTCTGAGAGTCACTGGCCAAGATTGCCTCAGATCTGCAGGGAGAGACACGTCCTTCTGAAGACCTTGCTGTGTTTGATCAATATATATATATCCCCTCCAGTGTGAACTGAAACAGCCACGTAGAGGAGGAGAAAAATTGTCAGTGCACATTACTCCTTAAGGATTATGTGTCATTTGCCCTTTAAGATGCACAGGCATTTTATCAGTGCACTCAGATATCATAAACTTAATGCAAAAGGCCCATTAATATGAGCGGTGGCAGCCGAGCCAAACGTTTTTTCTCTGATTTATCTGAGGTGGGACAGAAAAAAAATGAAAGGCTTATCCTATTCTAACACTGCATCAGTCATAATTCTCAAGCCGGCACCTTATTCTGCACACATTTTATGGATACAGAGCTTTATAATTTATCCTCTTCCTAACTGCAACTTTACCTGAATTAAATTTGAGGCACGCTGCTTTGATTACATCCTTGCTAAGTACCACAATCTGATTTCTCCATTATGTAAGGAATGAATACAAATGGGCTGGCTGGGAAAGATACAAAGAGGGCAATGAGAGAGAGAAAGAGAGAGAGAGAGAGAGAGGGTGCACATGGAGAGATAACAAATTAAAAGAGATTCAGCGAGACTTAAAGAGAAAAGAGGAAAGACAAAGAGGAGTCAAAGAACAAAAAGCTGAAAGAGTGGAACAAGAGCAGCCTTCAGGTCTGGACGAGCCCCTCTTGACCTTCTCGGTGTGAGGAATTGTAGCTGAACACACACCAGCCTTTGAAGCCGGCCCTGCATGACATGCTTGAATGGACCAGGCCGACTGTTGGAAACGGAGTGTGTGGCGGGGAAAATCAAGTAGCTTTGCAGGAGCATCTTCAGGTTTTGGCCGTGGCTGTCAAAGCCCTGCCGGAGCCTGGAACTCCGCTGTTCCCAAATCCTTACAGAGCCTTGTGGCCTGTCACTTCCCTGCCAAAACTGGAGCTCATTTGTGGAATACAGTACGCCATCCTATCGTGGCTGAGTGGAATGCAGGTCTCTGCAGAGTGTAGGATCAAAGCGTGCAGAGGACACAAACACATTTCTCAGTGTCATCTGGCGATAACCCTTGTTTCTTCTGCCAGGTTGAATTCCACTCATATTTCACAAGCAAACTCTAGATGCTCATCTCTCTGCTTCACTTCATATGAGATGATAACCAGTCCTCCACTGTGGGCATGTGTGCACTTTTTCCCTGATCTACAAGGCTTCATTTTTGACAGTGCAAGTGATAAAACAAAAACTGCATCATTAGCTGGCGGCCTGAAGGGCAGAGAAGGGTTAGGAATTTTTTTGGGGAAAGCTATTTATTTATATATATGTAACATTACTTTTTATACTTCTTCTTTAGAACAGTTCAGAGGAGGAGAAACCCCTGAAACTTCTGCAGCTGAATTCCTCTTGTATTTCAACATCCACCTAAGGTTGTCTACTTTTAAAGTAGCTTTTGATTACATCTTATGATGTTTCTCTGCCAATGGACTTCACACATGAACCCAACTTGCATCACATGAAAAGAGCCGAACTTCATTCACTGAGGAAGACTATGAGACGTAGTTGAAAGCTCCAAAAAAAACTCAGGGAGTGTATCTTATTGGAGCTTCAATGGATAAGTAGAGAAGTACTACTCAGGCTGAAAATGCTAAGAGCTGAAATGCATCACTGAAAATGTAGAAATGCAAAAAGCTTAAAAGCTGAGAGGTCTCTAGAAAAGTTAAAAACTTAGAGAGGGAATAAAAGTTCTCAAAGCACTAAAGAAAGCGCGAAGAAAAAGAGAAAAGCAAAAGGTGACGAGAGGAGGAAGAACAAGGCCAAGTTTTAAAGGTGTAAAAAGGCAGAGCAGCTGAAAAAAGCTGAATAGTGTAAATTATGTAAAAGGTGAACAAAAGAAAACACCCAGCATAACACACACCATGTCCTTAAAGAGCTGTCTGATATTACAATGGATCTGTAGCACAAAGTATGTAGTAGAAAGCCAACAACAACAAGAAAAACACAAAGAACACTGAAAGAGAGAAGAAGCAGAAGGAAGTTAGATGATTAAAAGATACTACAGAAAGGAAGAATTAGGACAAGTTAAAAAAGTTGAAAAGGGTGAAAAGTTGAACAAAGTTGTAGAAAGAGAAATACAAGCATAAATGTTCTTTAAAAGCTAAACATGATAATCTTTGAATGGTTCAATAGGAAAAAGTATGAGGAAGTTATGGAACTTTAGAGGCTAAAAATGACTAAAAGTTAGAGAAAAGAAGTGAAAGGAGGAGCAGAAAAGAGTCTAAAGGAATAAAGGGCACAAAAATTGGAAAAAAGCTGTATAGTTTTAAGAGTAGAAATGGTTGAATCAAGTTACTTACAAGCATAAATGTCTTTAAAGAGCTGGACAAAGTATGTGGAGTGAGATTAGAGGGTGAAAGAGCAATTTTTTTTGAAAGATTTCTAAAAGATTTTAAAGTCTGCTCTACACTTTAGCGATGATATCACTCACTCTAGAGCACTGAAGATTCGGCCATACACACCCATTAAAAAATCCGAAGGGGAGGAGCAAAAACAGCAAGAAATTAAAACTGTAATATTTCAAAAACTATAAAAAGTTTTTTTTAAAAAAAGTTTGGACTAAAAGTTCCAAAAAGTGCACTCAATACAAAGTCTTTCCAGAGGATTTGGCCAAGTTTATGCCACTAAAAGTGCAAAGCATTAAACTAATTAAGACAGGATTTTATTGATCCTGAACAGCATGCAAAATGTTTTCTTGTACATCTGTTTGAGAATGAAACGCCAGCTGTCTGTGGCAAAATGTCTTCCTGGTTCTAAATAATCAGCCAATAAGAAAATGGCAGACCATGTGGTTGTTAAATACTCCTGACTAATGAGAATTGATGTTTGTGTTTGTAGACTACAACATTTCCATAAGTGTTTGCCAGCAAGGCCCTTAATTCACATCAAACTTGTACATAGAAAATTAGTTTCTTTATTATTCAGCCAACTCTCTCAATTCATTTTCTGCATTCTTTTTCCGCACACCAACATCAATTTTTTCAGTGATAAAATCCTCAACTTTTACTATGTGTCAAACTCGTATTACTACTGAATATATAAGTGTGTGCAGTCTGTGCAGCAGGGTTTGTTCTGCCTAGAGGTCAGTGCTCAGGTGGCGGACAGCCTTCGATTGTCTCTAAGCTAATCTGAAGTTGCTGCCA
>JAPZDY010000014.1:6925619-6951692 GCA_029783645.1 Ctenochaetus hawaiiensis | reverse complement strand
TTTGTTCTGCCTAGAGGTCAGTGCTCAGGTGGCGGACAGCCTTCGATTGTCTCTAAGCTAATCTGAAGTTGCTGCCACAAGATCCTGTTCAGAGCAGCTCTTCTTGCGGGTCTTAGAATATGTAAAATAAGAAGAAGAAGAGTTACAAGACAGGCTCAGAGATAGTCATCCAGGCTGTGACATGAGGGTTGGACAGGGTTATGCTGAGACTTGACTGATTGATTGTTATGTACAGTGTTGCTTTATTATCTTTTCCTGTTTTTCTTCCTGTTTTTGAATGTTTCTTAATTTAACTCCAGCTCATTGAGGGTTTCTTTACATTTAAATACCAGTTCTCCTTTCAATCCTGTAAGGGAAGAGCACCATCTAGTGTTTTGTCTTGTAAGTGCTTGACAATGTGACAGGAAATGTCTGTATGCAAGGTTTTCCTTGTAGGGTAAAAATCAACATCAAAGCCGACTGTATCAATGAATTCTCTTGCTGCTTTTACTGAGTCAAAGCTGAAACCTTGTCATCTTTAAAATTAGCCAGTGTTGTGTTTGTGTGAAGAGGTTCAAGGTATCAATGAGCAATGCAAACTGTATGACAGGTCTTTTCCACCAACACAGAACCGGTCCTGTTCTGCACCTACTTTAAAACCATTCAGGACATTTTAAACAAAAATAAACAGGGTTCACAACCTGAAAAGTTTGTTTCCAGCTGGAACCAAGAAAAATCAGTTTTTCCTAGGAACTTATGAAATCCCAAGCTGGTTCCCTGGACATCACCGAAGTTCCAAGATTCCTGATCGGAGCCAGTTCAAGCATCAGAGCTAATTTGGTGGCAAGACACACTCAGTGAACACACTTCCTGAAACAGGTCTCTAGTCTATCAAGAACTCTGCTCAGTTTCAAGTTCCAAAATTTATTTTTTAACACAAAAAACAAGACAAGAAATAAGACTTTACTGACTTATTTTCAGAACAAATGGATTGGGGAACAACTTAAAGAAAATATTGTCTTTGAAAAGACAATATTTACAATATTTTGAATGGTTGAAACAGTCACAGAATCTTCAATGAACCAATATGTAACCTTTAGTAGCAGTTCAGTAATCCTAACATTCATTAAACTTTGTACAGCATTTTGTGTGTAGAAATAAAAATTACCAAATTATACAGCATTAAGAGCCAGAGAGTGGTAAAACAAACATCATAACTTATGCTTAAATTAAAATCAGACATACAAGTGACCATTTATATACAATTCAAGGCTTTCTAACAATGCGTAAAACTCTGCCCTTTAGATTAAAAATACGCAGACAAGCTGACTTCCTTTGTAACAATAACAAAGACGTAACAAAGTTTTGTGTTTGCAGAACTAATTGTAGAAGTAGTAGAAGTAGTAGTAATAAAGTATTTGTAACTTCAAACTGCATGTTTCACTGGTCAAACCACTTACCCTTTTTTTTAAATTAAACTTCTCATTGGAGACGGCATATTATCTCCAAATCCCTCACTGTTACATTAAAACCAACCACTTCAGTTCCCCTCCTCATGTTGCAGTCTTACTATAAAACCTAACAGAAGCTTTTTCTTTTCCTTCTCCAGTCTTTCCATCCAATATTGTTAAGGTAGCTTCACACTCCACACAATATCAGTATACTGCATACTCAAGATTAAAAACAAATATTATATGTTTAGAGTGATTTTGACAAGCCATGCAATATTTTGAGATGATGTGGTTGAAGGCTGATTGCAGCTTGCAGATCGTCTGTGTATCACTTAACAGTTGCGGTTCAAAAGGACATGATTGTTCTCTGGATGATGTCCACACATTCGTGGAGCTCGTCCTCTTTAATGATGAGGGGAGGGGCCAGGCGAATGATGTCACCGTGCGTGGGCTTGGCCAGCAGTCCGTTGTCACGAAGGCGCAAGCACACCTTCCAGGCGTCATAGTCTGGGGAGGATTGTTTAGGTAAAGGTCAGATTGATTTCCACCCATTTGTAGATACTGAAACAATCGTCTGAAATAAGTAATAGACTAATTTAGAAAATGAAAGCCTAAAAGACTGCAGCTTTAGAAACAGCTTTGTACTATACCCTTGGTCTCTTTGATGACGACTGCGTTTAGGAGGCCTTTCCCTCTGACTGTTGTCACAATGTCTTTGGGCAGTTTTTGCAGCTCGGCCCTCAGCAGCTCTCCCATCCTTTGAGCATTCTCTGCCAGCTTCTCCTCCTCCATCACCTGTACATCCAAACCAAAAGTACATAAAAAGTACGTAAAAGTAACAAGGGAGGTTGTAATAGTCTTAATCAAACAGAGATGCATAATTCAGTCTGATGTTAAACTGTCTTTGAAGGCAGCTGCAGAACTCTTTAGATTTTTTTTTAACTTTATTGTATTTTTCAGTGGAAATTCTCTCCATTTTAATATATAAGAACAAAGGCAAAAACAAGAAAAAGCGATAAACTTTCAAAGGGCTGAAACACAAAGAAAAAAATGGGCAAAGTGCACTTTAACACTGACCTGAAGTGCAGTAATAGCAACCTGACAGGCCACGGGGTTTCCTCCGTATGTGGACCCGTGTTCGCCGGGCTTGATGGTCAGCATTATCTCATTGTCACACAGCACTGCAGATACCTGAGACAAACAAACACAAAGCCACTTAGAGCAAAGGTCAAAGATACTGTAATGATCTTTACTTTAGTGCAACAAACCTGGAAGTTTAAGTCTTTGACTCTGGCTAAACAGATCTATAATGTGATAAGAAGTGTGGCTTCACTTCACCAAAAATGCTTACAGGGTAAACTCCTCCTGAAAGAGCTTTGCCCAGAATCAGCAAATCTGGACGGACGTTCTCGTGGTCCACAGCCAGCCGCCGACCGGTCCTCGCCAAGCCTGTCTGCACCTCATCAGCAATCCACAGCACCTGGACAGAGCACAGAGGACTTAATGCTCCTGAAACATATTGGTTTTATGGCTGTCAACACCACAGCTTGTTTTTTTTTATAGTGGCTAATAACATAGATAACATGACATAAATTAATAACAGCTAATATCACTGATTAGGTCATTTTATTTCTCAGTCAATATAGGTGAGTCTATGCACATTATGGCAATAAATAAACATCAGCCCAGACTGCAGTTTTAACTCAATTAATTAAGCAGTCATGAGACACTGTATTAAAGCTGGCTGCTGTGTTGTTGGTAATGTTTCTGCACTGCTTAAAAACATTAGATTATGTATACTATACATACATACAAGGAGCTTGATGATTTTTCAAAATGTCATAATGCTACAACAACACACTTTGGAGTCAGGACATTGTAGTGTTATCAGTGTTAGGAGTCAGTATACTCTTGTGTTTTTTAGTTTGAACTTGACAGAAGTTCAGTTTAAATCTTTGATTTCACCTAGTTAAAACAAAAGACTCACCTTGTATTTGGAGCAAAGTTCTCTGACTTTGGTCAGGTAGCCCTGATCGGGCACCACCACCCCAGCTTCTCCTTGGATGGGCTCCACCATGAAAGCTGCAACATGTGGATCTTGAAGGGCTTTCTGAGAAAAAAAAAGGGAGTAAAAGGCTATTGAGATGTTTAATCTTTGGTCCAAGATAACCCTGTCATACATACATGCTTCTTAGTGAAATGTTAAGTTTTTTTGTTTACATAGTCTAACAGCTGTTACAAAGATAAACATGTCTGAACAAACATGCTGTTCCAGTCAAACAATGCCTCCTCGTGTACACGTGGACAGTGAGAGTGTCAGGTCAGCTAGTTTTGGTGGATCTTATGAAAAAAAAAAGGTTTTACAATTGAGCTGGGGCCTTAAGTAACCACGGTCACTAGCCAGGTGCTCCGAGTTACTAAATTTAGGCTCCACCCAGCTAAAGTCCTGCAACAGAGAAACAGTCAACAGCAAAAGAGAGACAAGCCTTAGGGCCGTCATAATGATACATGACAATGTTGTTAAATAAGATTAGTCTTTAACTACAAGACAGGTTAAAATACAAATCTTTGCTTTCACTGCCAGTAAATCTCCAAATCAGTAGTCTTCACAACTGTATTTTTTTCCCCCCCTCCTTCTTAGCTTTGCCAGGAAAAAACATGATAATGCGCTGCAGTTCACCAGCAAATTGTGAAGTTGGGTCATGCCACATTAACACCTAAGTATGTTGAAACTTTTGCTGCCCTGGAAACCAGTTTTTCTCTACAAATTAAATAAACAAGGCAAGCTCTCACAAATTAGATCAAAACTTGAAGCATTAGTACATGTAAATGTGTTGCTGTATACAAGAGCCCAAAGACTTTTGTAAAGTGGTTAAACACAAACTTCCCCTGTAATTATGGCATTTTACAAGGGACTTAAAGAGCCAGATTGGACCAAGGCAAAAAAAACCTTTCCACACACCGAACATACAAACATACAGTTTGAGTTGTATGAAACAAGAATGTCGTCATACCAGTGTGCTTTCTCTCAAATGACTAAGCCAAATTTAAGCAAACATTAAAGCAATTTTTTTAGGCAAATACTGTCATATGTGTCTTGAATATAATCAAAATCTGTACCTCCAGTGAAGGGATGTCATTGAATGGGACAAGTTCAAAGCCTGGCATGTAGGGACCGAATCCTTCATAACTACTTGGGTCCGTGGAGCTGGAGATGGCTGCCATGGTGCGGCCCCAGAAGTTTCCCTCTATGTAACAAAAGCAAAAGAGATGGCATATTTATTATATTTTTAATTGTCATAATGTGGAAAACATATAAAACTGTGGCTACCTTGTTCTATTATCTGTCAAGAGTTTGTGGTCTTAACTTGTTGTTCTGTCCAAACAAAAATCAATGTAAATTTATTTCAAGAATTGTAGGAGGGGTTTTTTGTTTGTTTTTTTGAGTTATTAAGGTCAGGGTATACACATGAATTTGCTGTAAACGTTCCTGTCAGATACAATATAAATGTGACAAAATGGACAAAATCCACTTCTGTGACATACTCTTTTCCTACATAAAATTGTTACTTACCTGCAAAAATGATTTTGGCCTTGTTTTGGGGGACCCCCTTTACACTGTAGGCCCATTTGCGGGCAAGCTTGCATGCAGTCTCACCCCCTTCAACACCTAATATGTGAGAAATTAAGTAAATGTAAACAAATAGACTTGTAATAACTTCTAAAAATGTTTCATACAACTAGTGTCAGATCTTCTCAACATTACCTGTATTCATGGGTAAGACTTTGTCATAGCCAAACAAGCTAGTGATGTACTCCTCATAGGCTCCCAGAACATCGTTGTAGAACGCTCTGGAAGTTAGAGTGAGTTTGGAGGCCTGGGCATTCAGGGCAGCTATGATCTTTGGGTGACAGTGGCCCTGGTTTACTGCACTGTAAGCACTCAGGAAGTCATAATACCTGTTGCCTTCTACATCCCACACATAGATGCCTGCAAAGAAAGGAGAAAATTAAGATCCAAGAAAGTGTCTGCTGATTACAATTAAGTGATTTTTGACATTTTAAGATAAATAAACTCACCTTTCCCTCTTTCTAAGGCCACAGGCAGGGGGTGGTAGTTGTGCGCTCCATACTTGTCCTCACGGGCATAGATTTCATCTGAGGTGAGAGGACGGTCAACCTTCAATTTGGAGGCAGCGGTAGAGACTGGACGCACACCAGAGTGGATGTTGCGATAGAGAACAGGTGCAGCACGCCTCAGGGTGCGGCTGATCTGGAGAATCATTCCTCTCATGGCTTTGTGTTGCTACGTCTAAGGCAAATGTAAAGTTAGTTACCACAGGCATTTTAGTCAATGATTTTTTTTTAGAAAATGATATACCTATGACATAACAATGTGTGTATTACTGACACAACGTCACTATTTCATTATTAAATATCACATTTATCATTAATACTTGTACATTGTGACACCCCTACTTCCAGTAAAGGTTGAAACAGAAATTAGAATTTTTAGTTTTACTAGAAGCAGCTGCTAAAAATATATGGTATAAAATAATGTATAAAATAATGTATAACAGAAGTTAAGGCTCAGACAAAGAAACAATCCAACACAGAAAATTTGAGCCAAAGTTAATACATCAATGAATAGGTAGAATAAAAAAATAAATAAATACAGGGTCTTTAACTGTGAAAATAGTTAGGCAGAAGGAAAACATGCAGGAGCAACATATAAAACACACGTCACAGAGCACATAGGCTTTACAGGTCTGCTGAACAATGCTTCTCTTTCACTGTCACCACAATAGAGGAAAGTCCTTTGGTAGCCATGTCTCAACAAAAACTAATCCCACAGCAGCTCAACTGTGATGATCCAGACTTTTCTATTTTGGTCTCAATAAAAGAGGACTTATATTGTGAAGTATTTAACGTATACTACTTCCTTACTGCTTATTGTCTTTGCAAACTACTGCCTAATGTGTTACAGTATGTGTAACAGGAAAAGAAACAAACATTCATTTACCTTCTGGTACCAACTAGTTTTTCCAATGACTCACCATGTTTCACTGATGTTTTTGGCAGTAGAGGTAAGACTGCACGTTGTCTGGTACTGACTATTACGTAACGTCTTTATACACGTTTTTTTTTAATGCAATGCATTATTTGCACAATTTTAAGGCAATTATAACTGTTTTTAATAAAGCCAATATTAATGATTATATTACCGAATGTTTACACGAGATATGGAGTGCTCGGCTTGTGATAATCAATAACCTTGTAAAGTGAATAAATACACAGAGCAGACAAACAGCATCTGGACTGGGTTACATGAAGGACAGCGATGTCAGTCAGTCGCCAAAAAACCTGCTCTTGAGATATGATAGGTTGATGTGGAGCTGCCTCCATGACACACCTACCAACATTACAGCCAGGAGCTAAATACAGACAAAAAGAATGAGATACCACCACGTGCCACGCTGTCAATCTAAACTGTGCAGCTCTTTTAACCAATTCTTTATCATACAAAACTGTATCATGGTACATAACTTAAATATAGTTTTTAATTTAAAACGGTGTCAGAGACTGGTTATACATATTATTTAACCGTCGGTCATACGTAAATAAATAACATACATAAAAGCGTGTTTCTTCGTGCTCATGTATTGTAAACGCTTTGAAAATCGACTATAACCACACAGGTGCTTAGCTTTAGCTTTGGATAGTACTAGCTAGCTAAAACGTTCAGTTAACAATAGCATATTCAAGGCGTTATTTTTTTTTGTTTTGTTTTGATTTGTTTTGTTTTAAAGCTATTACAAAATTAACAAAATTGCTTTCGAACAGGAGAGATGAGATGCAAAGGAAAGTCAAACAGTACCAGAGAAAGGTAAAGAGAAGGCAATACCCTCTGGAAACCCGAGTGATGCTTGTCCTTCCGATGGTTGATGTGGATAATGTTAGCTCAACGTGACAGTCTGGCGTAAGCGGTTACACGGGTGGCTGCGTCAGACGACACGCCTCCATGTTGCAACTTTTTCCAACGATTGCAGCAATCAATTTCAAGTCACAAAAAAACCCCAATAATCATCATCACCATCGTTTTGCATATATTACTACTGCCACGGTTTAATTGGCTACCAGGTGTCAATCACACTAACGGGATCTAAATTAAATTGAGAACTGAAGCACTTACAAATACTACTACTTTCAGTCACTCACTCTGATTAAAAGCATCATAATTTTATGTAAATTAAAACGTAAAATCTCCGTTAAAAGAACTACAACACTTACTTGTTCCTCTGCTGTAATCTGAGACGGCGGATGCAGCGTGTCACAGGACAACAGCTATATTTTTTTAATCCGCCGGTGTTCTACAAGCCCCGCCCTACTCTACCACTGATTGGCTAGTCTTTGGCCCTTGGTAAGAGCTTTGACATACATGATTGGTTAGATCGTATCAGTTAGAAAAGTTTGGGTGTGTGCCTCAGAGCGCGTGTCGTGGGAAAACAGCTTGATTTTTTTATGTCTCGAATTGCCCAAGCCCCGCCCTACTCTGCCTCTGATTGGCTAGTCTTCGACTCTTGGCGAGACATTTGGAAGAGAATGGTTTAGCAGTTAATGTTTGACAGCGCGTGAATATGAATCAAACCAGAGGAGTTCATTAAAGGGTGCGGACAAAAAGCAGCTACACGAATCACCTACTGTTTAGGTAAAAACACCGAAACTATTCACTTGGTAATGTTAAAGGAACGCCCTCGAGGGGGTGCGTCGTAGCGTTTCGCGAGGCTGCATACGACGAGCCTCTGACAGGTTGCCTTGCATTTTGCGCATGCGCATTGAGGGCGTCTTTTCGTCATGGCTGACACGGGCTGGCCAGGCTGCTCTAAGAATTTGAAAGGTGTCATATTGGACATGTGTGGCGTTTTATATGACAGCGGGGAGGGCGACGGAGTTGCTATTTCTGGTTCTGTGGAAGCTGTGAAAAAGTGAGTGAAGAAGAAGCAAGTTTGTTGTGTGTGTGTTTTAGCTACTTGTATGTTCTGTTTACCTGACTGTCAACTTGACTTTACACTGTGCTGTGGTAGCCCATGAAGTACATGCAGCCTGTGCATGTACCTGATGAATAACAGCAGATCCTTGCAAGACATTCAAATGATCCGTGTGCATGTGTGACAAAAGCTGTGTATCTGAACATTGTTGTGCTGCCATTAGCTGTGGGCTCCATCCTCAGTTTGACCTCCTTACCCTTTTTAAGGCTCAAAGCATCTGACCTGCAGCTGCGCTTCTGCACCAACGAAACCCAGGCCACCAGGGAGACGTTTGTCGCAAAGCTACGGAGACTAGGCTTTGACATATCTGTGTCTGAGGTCTTCTCTCCTGCTCCTGCAGCCATAGCCGTCCTTAAAGATAGGAGTCTACGGCCTCACCTGCTGGTTTATGATGGTAATGCTTTCAGTGATCAAGACTTTTCATAGTAACACTTGATTATCCTCAAGTGGAAAACTTTTTTCTTAACCCAACTATCTGCTTTCAAAGTAAAAGACTATAATAAAATAATCAATAGAGACAAACATTGACTCTTTATGAAAGTTTAGCATGTGAAATATCTGCAAAATGATGAAGTAAACTAGTAACTATTTCTGGCAGGATGTTCAGTGACAGATAGACACACTAAACTACGGTTCTTATGCTTATTGTAATAAAGCACCATGTCATCCAGTGCAACATTGAGGCTCATTTATGTGTTTAATAATAGATTTTGGGCAACAGTGGAGGTCAGTGCCACCAAATAATAAAATATATTGAGTTTGGCTACACGGAAAATACACTTTGGCATCATTAGACATGGTTTCTCTTCTGTAGGACTCCTGCCTGAGTTTGACAGTGTGGACAAGTCCGATCCAAACTGCGTAGTGATAGGAGATGCAGCTGAAAACTTTTCCTACCAGAACCTGAATGAGGCATTCAGGGTCTTAATAGGACTGGAGAAACCAGTGCTGTTTTCTCTGGGTCAAGGGTAAGTGCATGTTATTCAAAGAAATGAGCACAATGTGAAGCACAAAACTTCCGCTCAGAGCCAAACTAAACTTTTCTGATGATTTGCTCCCTTCATAGGAGGTACTACAAGGAGACAGATGGCTTGAAACTAGATGTTGGGGTTTACATGAAGGCTCTTGAGGTATAGAAAATACATAATGTGCAATGACGTATTCATTACAAATGGGTAGCAGCACTTCAGTCCATGTGAACAGTAACAAAATATTGCTTTGTTCCAGTATGCCTGTGATTTAAAGGCTGAGGTCATTGGAAAACCATCGCCAACATTCTTCCAGAGTGTTCTCAATGACATGGGACTTCAACCACATGAGGTATGTAACAACAGAGGATGCAGTATTTATACAGAACACAAGGTGGCACAAGTAAGTGCAATGTTTGTTGTGCAGTGAAGGTGTCACTTCTTTGACTGAGGCTGAAATAATAAATGATTAGCTCCACTGTGAGGATTCTTCCATGATTTGATGCTGTTTTGACCCTGGATTAGGAAGAATTGCAGCAGGATAGTTTACACAGAATTTGCACTCTGTTGCCATACCTTGATGCTGCAGTTGTCACTACCCTCTAAGTGGAAAATATGCAGCAGTTAGCATCTACAATTATGCAGTTAAGAAGAAAAAAATCTCCAAACTGGTGAAGAAGTGTTGCACAATTAACAGCAAAATTAATTTCAGAGATAATTGATAAATAACAGTAATATGCACGCTGCTGATTGTTGAAGAGAAGAGACAGGATGTATAGTGTTAACCAACCACAAACATATTTTGTAATCTCGATTAACACATACAACACTTGCATATTTAGCCAACCGCAGCTGAAACAGGAAGACTCTGACACATGATAGTCTATTGATAATCGAACCCATCACAGAGGAAAGTCGAGACGCTTTCTGTTCAGTTCAGCACTTTTTTGTTATCGCTTTTTTTTTCTCAGCCGATGTCTGAGCATGTGTTTCATGTCTATCCCTGGTATCTGCTCGTCTTAGTGTATCCAAAGTCTAAACACTGTGCTGTATCACTTCAGTCTCTCTAAGCCTGTCTATATTTGGACTGGTGGTTGGCTCCCTTAGAAAGCTGGGTTCATCTCAGTCTAAGCCTCACTCTTTTCTTCGGATCTTCTTCTCTTAGGAGAGACATGGATATACCCATAGATACATCTTCTGCCTTTTCCTAAGCCTGCAGGTACTCACCCAGGCTTTCGTGCAGAGATGGCGGTGCAAAGATTCTTTTTCCAGTGTGGAAATTGCTCTGTACTGAGTCACTGACTTGAGTATCAAAACGAAACTACTCCCTTCCTGCAGAAAAATTATATTCCTTTCATTTTTTATCAAAGTGTTACTTGGTATCTCAACCTCCCAGCAATACTTGACAAGCAATCTGCTGTGTATGTAAGCTCCCAGTCTATCTTAATTATACCAGTTAAATGTAACTGCGATAAAGCTTTGTCTTTATGTCCATGTTTTGAATTATAAATGAGTGAACATTTCTGTGGATCAGTCATTATGGATTGTTCTTTTTTTACTTTTCTTACCCTGTCTTAAACACTGACCTTGCGAATTGTTTTATAAATAACATTTTTCACTCTTGTTGACAATGCTGCAAACTCACGCTTACGTAACAACAAGCACCTGGTCAGGGGAGAGGGTAGCTGAGAAGTTTTTAAAAGAGAAACATGAGGAGACGGGAGGGCAGCATGAAACGGATCTGCCAAGTGCTGATGATGCATAGTTAGGAAGCAGAAACTACAGGAGGTGATAACAACTGGCACTCTTGGCAAAACAAAGACATCGCTGAATTAAATTATCACAGTCCCTCTTTCTTCTTCTATGTCCTCCTCACTTGCAGGTGCTAATGATTGGAGATGATCTGGTGAATGACGTAGGTGGAGCGCAACACTGTGGAATGAAAGGTGTACAAGTCAGGACCGGCAAGTACAGGTCAGTGATCGATGGTTCCCTTGATACATTCAACCATGAGTTCTTATTGGCAGCAGGTGTCTCTATTGATCAGTCAAGTTATCCTCTAACCATGTCAGTGCTTGACCTGCTGAACTTTCCTTGAATAAGACACCAGCTCCAGACCACCTTGTTCTCGAGCTTAACCCGTGACTTAATGCCTGGAGGTTAAAAGGAAGGAACTGCTTCCTTATTAGGTGCATTAAAGTGTGACATAAATTATTAATCCCTCTGTTGTTTTAGAGGAGGTTGAGCCCCTTTTGAAGAGAGAGAGAAAAATGCATTTGGATTGTTTCTTTTTGAAAAAGATTTATATATCCCACACGTATTGAATTTAATCTGGCCATATTTTAAAATGCAAAAGTAAAAATCTGTTCAGGTTTTTGCCAGGAGAGGGCGCTCTCCGATCAGCACTGTGGATCAAAGTTTCCTCCACAACACACAGGCTTCCTGTGAGCCAGCCACCTCATTCTTCAGCCCTCTAGATTTGTTTATTTGATTGAGAATCCCCTGAAAATAGATTTATTCTCTCCACATGTTGAATGCTCATTGCCCGCAATGTCGCAGTCAGCAAGGATTTATGATCCCAAATCTGGAGATTGCTGGGCCACCTTCATATGGTGTAATTACAGAAACTTGGTTTATTGTTTTAGACCATATATGTGGTACTTATGGCTTGAAGAAAAGAGAAAAGTGACTGGAAGTAAAAGGGGACAAGGTCATGAAGCTACAGATTATATCACATGAATTTGTTACATCATAATGTTCAAAGTCATTGTGTAACTGGTGTTTTTAACGGTTTTTCTGTGTGAAATATGACCTTAACCAAAGGTTTTATGTGTTTACATAAGAAATTTTTATGTAAATAGAAGTGGTAACCTCTTATTTACTATTTACTCTACTTTATTTTTCGCTTTTGTCATTTTAGTCACAGCACCAATTACTGTGAAGATGTAGTTGAAAAAACACATAGTTCCTTTATTAAAGTATTAACATAGCAAGTCTGACTTTTTCTGACTCTGGGTTCAAACACTGTTGGGAAGATTTTGGATCATTCAAGTACATAATTCATCAAAATGTGACTTTAAGAGAACAGAACAAAGTAAATTTGCTTTGTTGCTTTTATTTTAGAGGATATAAAATCTTCTTCCCCTGATTTTGGCACCCTTTTGTTTGGATATCAACTACCTATCAGTCTGACGGCACCTTGCTTGATGACCCGCTTCACTGATGTGGGTTGGCATGCAGGTCTTGGGTCATGTGACCAAAGAACGCTGAGTAATCTGCTTGAGCATCAGTCAGCTCTAATCCTGTACTAAGAGCACCATCACTGTAAAACCTGCCCTCTGTTTGTGCAGAGTTACTCTTGTGTATGACAGGGTGTGTGTTTCCACATTTGAGTGCTTTTTTTAAGTTAGTGCCATGTATGCACTCTTGTGGGCATTCAACCTTTACATTTCTGTACATACAGGATGCAAAGTTTCAGTCATTTTAAGTGTAGACTGTGAGACTTTTTCAAATCTAGAATCCGTCTCGTTTCTGGACTCCAACATCTTCCCCCAGCAGCTCCGTTCGGCTCCATTGTGCTGACACTCCAAGCAACACCTGAGCCACAAAACTAAAAACGGAATAACTCAGATTAAAAAATATCACTGCTCATCCATTGCTTTTTTTTATTATTTTTTGGAGGAGAGAGCAGCTAGTTAAAACAAATGGCTTGTTTTTCACACAGGATCATATTTGGAATCTGTATCATGTCACATGACATGTTGTGTTTCAGCTGTGGGGGAATTAGATTTATGGACTGATCAGTAAATGAAGTTATCCGGTAAACACGTGCAAACACAAGCAATACAGCAAGTTATTATATGTTGTTAAGTATATTTTCAGAAAAGCACAGTAAAATTACATTCTAGTTTTTGTTAAGGACAAACTGCTCTTTTGAGAACTTTATCTATGCTGTTTTTTTATTCTCTTAGTCACACTGTAGCACAAGATTACAAATTTGCTCCAAGAATAAATAGCCTTTTAATATTAGATGCTGTATAAAAAAAAGCTGTTATGGCTGCTGCTTTACCTACTTTGAATAACTCATGCATTATGTTTGTGTGTGAATAGTAACAGAAGAGACTTGTATTTGTTGGTTTGTACTTCTTCAACACACCAGAAACAGGAAGTAACACGTGTGCATCAAACAAGAATTTATGGCTTTTAAGTGAGCTGCCACTTGTATACTTACACACCTCACAATATCCCAGATCCTTCACCAGACTTATTAGAATGTACACTGTGTACATTCCCTGAGAACAAGAGGAGAAGCAGCGACAGTATCAGTGTTTCTGTGGGACTGTGAGTGAGGGGGGGCCGTGAGATTGAACATTTTTCAGCCGAACAGGCTCAGTGAACCCAGGCTTGCTGGGAGCAGCTATAAACCCTCAGTCAGATCTGTGAAAACACAGCTGTTTCCAAGTCAACCAGATGCTGAGCAGGCCTCAGGCCCGGAGAAAAGACTGCTTTAAATACCCCAGGCCCAGTGACAAGACAGGAAGGGAAAAAGATACAAATCATAGGCAAATCTAATCATATCAGCTTGTTTTGAAAAAACTTTTGACAAACTGTTACTCAGTGAGGACAACGTTAAAGAGCCTGACATTTCTGCAGGCTAATTTAGATCTGTCAAATGCAGCCGCTTTCTAACTGTCTCCTGTTGAGTTAAATCTTTACATGCTTAAAGTAAATTCATCAACTTGTTGACTAACTGTCAATAGTTTACTTCAGGGAGTAAGACTTAAAAAATATTTCCTCCTTAGTCAGATGGTACAAAGTACAGGTTCACCTTTTATATAATCTGTCTTAATGTAGTCAGAAAAAAACTAAAAAAGTCCAATATTTTAGGTTTTGAGCAAATGAATGCATGTTCATAATCATGCAATAAAGGTTTCACATATACCTGCTCATTGTACTGCTTATATAACGTGCAGCGCATGAATGTGCTTGTTATGTTATTGCGATGGCTCCTGTAGATTAAATTCAAGCACAGAGGCCAAGCGAAGTGATATTACAGTGGATGCCAGTAATGGCTGTTGAGACTGTAGGCGTAATATAGGGGTAATTGTAATAGGGGAGTGCTCTGCTAGCGGTGAACTTTCCCTCGTTCTTCAGTAATGAGCGAAAGTAAGCACACTTCCCTCGGGGGAGCCAGAGAACCCTTTGCTCTTTAATGTAGAACAGGTTTGCAAAGACGGGCCTTCACCAAAAAAATGGTTGAAAAATACACTGGGAGTATGGAGATCTGACTGCTGATGCCAATCAGCTGCATGGGAACAATCTGCAGACGCTGCGTTGCAGTGCGACCCCTGGTCAGCCTTTCAGCTCTGTAGCTATGATATGGCAGTCGCCACATGAAAACTGTAAATCAGTTTTCAATACTTGAATATGAAATTCTGTCCAACCATCGTATAATGAAACATTATGTGCTTGGTCAAGTGCTTGGTCAGTTTCTCAGTCCTGTTTGTTATTTTCCTGATTTATGTTCTTAATAATTTTGTTAAAGCTTTGCTGTCTTTAGTGAAACACTTTTTAACTGCTGTTGGCTTTAATATTTGGGATTTTGTATTGTTTTGGTAAAAATTTAAGGTTTTTGTGTCTATAATGAGTAGGACTAAAGCCAATATTTAACTATTAGTGTAATCCCTTGTTAGGCAAGTACTCAGTTTTAGAAAACCTGCAAAAAATTACAAGATGTAACAAGAGAAACTGTCAAAAAGTGTTATTATGTCCCAAAAAGTGCAGAGAAATGACCTCATCCAACTAAACCCCATGAGACTACAAACATGCATGTAACAAGAGACCTTTTTTAGCATTGATTTTTACTTAGTATCACCTAACAACACAAGCAACAGTGCTGCAGAGTGACAGAACTCCCACACTGTACTTCTCCATTTTAATGGTCAGACTGTTATGATATTGGCGGAGCTGTCAGATGATGAGTATGCTGTCCTTGATTTCTCTGTCCCACGGCTCGATCTTTGCAGGTTGTCTTTTTAAATAGTCGTCTCCCGCAGTCTGTGGCCTCCACTGGTCCTGTGTTCTCGTTTCTGTTCTCTTATCTTCAAGGAACTGCATGGGCTCAGAACTGGGGGAGCTTTGAGGCTTCATGAAAGCAGGTTCACAACATGCTGTTCCTTCGTGTGCCTTTTGTAAACCAGTTTAATTGCTATGCTGTCTGTCTCTCTGTGTATTTGTGATAATCAAAGAAGTCAGATTTCGGGCTTTTGATTAAACATACACCCTCAGTTTTGACATTTGTAATTCTGCCTAGGAGAAAACAGTGTGGTGATGTGTCAGTAACAAACACAGTATTGATAGGTGTTTTGAATGAAGGCCAGTTAGTTAGAAAAAGGCCCTTACTGGATTCCTGTTGAAATCTGGCAGAGAGTTCACAGCAAACATTTTCACACAGCAGCAACCATCTTTAAAATGGTTTACATTGTAAACCTCTCCCTGTGGCCAACGCTTGACTGCTAATGTGAGTGTTGGGAAACTGTTTTCCAAGCAGGCTGAGCAAGATTGAGTGTCTCCAGAGAGACTCAGTCCCAGATGATAGAAACTATGAGCCAGTTTGCTGAAACCGCACCCTGGTTCGTGCCCTTTCTGTCTGCAACCGTCACTGAGGGACACTAACAGGAAGCCAACCTTGCAGGGGGGGTTTGTAGCCATGTGATGACCATGCAGATTAGTTAAACTTCAGATTGTTTTTCTTTTTTTTCTGTGCTGGGAGGAGTTGCACGAATACTCCAAGCTCAAGCAATTTGGTAAACCAAACATGCAAACGTTGGCATGTTTGTTAATGCTAAACATGCTAAAATTTGCATGTTTGTAAGAAAAAGTTGCAACATGCAAATTCAGTTCAATGCTGCATTCATTCTGTTCACTGACTTAGGCGCTCTCACTACAAAAGACTTCCTAAGTTCGCTCTGTAGTCACACTTGATAAATGCAGGCTCTATAAACTGTATAAACCACAGTAGCTAGTACACACCTTATCACAGAAGCTGTTATGCTCATGCAAAAACACAGATATGCACACGTACAGTATCATGCTCTGAAAAACATCAGTTAGAACACACAGTTCTCACCAGATGGTGGGTATGCAAATATTCATAGCTATCACTGTAACTGCTACTCCTGTAATCAGAGTCATTGGAACCAGCAGGTCTTTGCCAGATGTGGACTGAGAGTCAAAAGGGTGTGGTGAAGTCCTCTAATGAAACCTATTAAGTCTCCTCTATAGACTTCCTGCAGTGGTATTGAAAGGTACAGCTCATATCTGTGAGAGACCGTGAGAGAAGGCACTGAAAGCTTTTCACAGCTTAAGACTGACTTAACGTTTCATGGCACCAGAAGGCTGTAAAATTGTATCGATCCAGTTCGGGTCAGGTCCAAAGAAATCAGTCACCAGTGTCCAGCATGGGCCAAGCCCCGCCGTCCCAGCAGCCCCAGCTGAGCTGAGTGGGTTAAAGGCACATAACCTGTGATTAGTGGGGATATCCTGAGCAGATTTCCACCGGTCCCCGTAATGAAGTCATGCAAATAAATCCATTATCAGTGCACGAGTAGGAGGAAGGACTGCTCATTAGGAAAGCAAATGGCCCCATCAGCCTGAGCAAACAGTGTGTAAGAGCGAGGTATAGCTCCCACAGCGGAAAGATCTTTGCTCTCAGCTTAATATAACACAGTGCTTAGGATCTGTGCAATAAATCTTTAATTGGTAGCACAATATTGTTTTAAAATAGAGTACTTTCACAGGTTTAATTCTGTCCTCACCTCTCAAGTGGACACAAGCTCTTACTTATGCCTCTGAAAAGTGCATAAAAAATCATTTACCAGGAATTGAATGTTATTCCAGAAAGATACACTGCACACTGTTGCTTTAACATTAACTTATACAGTCCAGGATCTGAGCTCAAGCTCCTGCTGGAGGTTTTTCAAATATAAAGCTCAACCTGGCCAAAATAGCCTTCATTCGTTTTGCTCTGTGAAGTGATCCATTATTATGATATGTCAGAAATACATTGCAGATGTTATGAAATTAAATATTTTAATATGTGTTTTTAAAGTTGCAGTTATTTCTGTTTTTTGTGTTCTGTTTTTCTAGTTTCTGTCTTATGGTTTTTAAGAGTTTGTTTCCTTATCTTTACAGTAACACTGTTTGCAACATGTGATACATCAGTTTTTATTGTTCCGTGTACACAGGGCCCCTATGCAAAAAAAGAGTTAACAATTCGCCACCCTGAATAAATATACAAGTTGAATGGCTGACTGAGTGAAAGGGTTCAAAGAAAAGTGTGAGCATTTCACTGAATTGTCCGTGTGTGTCTTTGTGTGTGTCTTTGTGTGTGTGTGTGTCTACAGAAAGATGATGCTCTCCCCCTCTAACACAAACAGCCTATCAGGTCTCGGTTCCTCTGAATCAAACAGACACTAGACTGGAAACAGGACAGCAGTGTTAGGTTTATGGATGGCTTTGTCCTTTGCAGATCTGTGATACTGAACCTTGACAGGGCGACTGTGCATGGCTGTGGTTGCAGCTTAATCTCCCTTACAAACTGAGCGCGGCCCCTGGGATGGCTCTCAGGTACATACTGTATTTCAACCTCACTTATCTTTCCATCCTCCACTGGTGTCCTATAGCCTCAGATGCTACGATAATGTGCAGGGTTTCAAGTGTGTGCCCGTCAGACATGGAGTGATCGTCTTTAACGTATGGGACTTACCATATTTCAAGGCCTTGTTTGTATGTTTAACCCAGTCGATAAGGAAGTTTTTTTTCTGATTTTTTTTTTTTTTTTTGGTGCACGCATTTTGCAGAACTGGTTTAATGTGCAGTCATGTCTTGCAGTTTATGCTTGAGTTTCAGTTTCTCTTGCTTTTCATCTGTCTTGACCTTTGTGACCTGTTTTTTCTTTATAGACAAGAGCGCTAACATTTTATAGCGTCTAGCACAACAGCGCAGTCCCACGCCCCACTCTGTCAACCTCTGTTCGCACATTAGTTTTGTCTGGGTGAGGAGGAAGCGAAGTTATCTCATTTCACTCTTCTTAGCTAAGAAGCTGTTGTGGGCTGTGAGATTAAAAACTCAACAGTCACGGCATCTCTGAATGTAGCATTCAGATCTGTTTGCCTCTGCGCCGCCACAGAGACTCTTTACTTCAATCCAGTGAATCATACCATGTGCACAATATGGCCTTTGAACCGGCTGAAACTCTACAGGGACCCTTTTTTGTGTCCACGTCCCCCCCCCCTCCAGATCATCGGAGGAACTGAAATCAACAACAGTGTGACCCCTTAGTTTTTGTTTGCTCTGCGGCAAACAGGCAGATTGAATCAACAGTGTTTGCTTTGTTTCTGTTCCCATGGTAAAACACTGTAGGATCAGAGCAACACAGCTAGTATGTGCAATATACATGATTTTCTATGTATATAAAGCCATGTACCTGATATTGTTATCGAGGCGTATAATATCCTGCAGGCTGCAGTGTTCTCGGGGCCAAGTCAGGATTTTTGCATGACAAAATAGGAAAATACATGTTGCATAAGGTTTCTATTTCCACTGCTGGATTTCCCTCATTTTTAACAGATAACACATGAAAGCTGGCTTTTGTTGGTTGGATGTCTTTCCTTGCTGCGTGCTCCCACCTTATCCTTTCTTGTCAAGCGGTGGGTGGTTTGTTCTTTCAAATAGTCTTTGCAGTGCCTCAGAACTGCGGCAACTAAAACTCTTACACAGAAATAAACTTTTTAGGTGCATATGTTTAAATTAAGAAATTATGTCTCCTTTAATTCTTTCTGAATTAAATATATAGTATAGATTAAAAGTTTTCTGTTTAAGATCAGCATTTACCACAATCCTGTGCCTTTCCACTAATTAACTTGAGGGCTAAACTATGTTTCTATCCTCGTTCCCATGGACTGAAATCAGCATCTTTGTGAGGAATTTAAACACAATCAATTATGGGAATGATTTCCTCATCCAGCTCACAATCTGTTGTTGGCTCAAGGCCTTTCTCTGCTTTGTGTTTCCCCCTTTATCTGTATTGTTTTGAACATTCACCTTTAACGTTCATAAGTTTGTAATAGAGTATTCTGCTGAAAACGCAAGTTTAGAGTACCTAACCTTCACCGCATCCTTGCTCTTATGCAACTTTAATCAACTTGGATTAACAACAGATGCAAAAGATTCCAATGGTGACCAAGACTCATGGCAAAATAACCCAAAACATCTATAAAAAACTTCTCGAACAACTACCGAAGCGTAATCCACTTTTTCAGCCCATATTTCTGCTTGGTATTTTCTAAACACTTGTATTTTTTTTCCCAAAATATGGCTGAACACACCCATATTTAGCCAAATATGATAAACACAGCTGTATTTTGCCAAAGTATGAAAATGTAAACGGCCATATTTGGCCATTAACTTTGTTGCTAGCATGGTTAGCTATTTAAGTTTATTATTGGTAGTAAACATTAGCAAACATAGGTGCAAGAATAAGAAGTGTAGAGCTAGATGAGATAAAAATGTAACTGGGTCATTACTGAGATCTCCGGAAACTCCTGTGAACCCAGGTTTGTTAGGATTGCTGACATTCCTTATCACAAATAAGAAATAATTCTTTCACTTTTTACTATGATCTCATTGCCTTGTGACAAATCTGAGCAGAATTTAAAAAAGCTCAGATGAAAGTAGAAAAAGGAAAAGTGAAACTCTACAACATTTTGTTCTCTTTTACTCCAGCTTTGTTTTTCGTAGCTTGCGATCAGGTAGATGTCAGATCTGAACATAATAGAGCCTCACCGACTGAGAACCGATTCTAGTTGGATGTTGCAGTAGCTCTACAAAGAGGTTAAAGAGCTTCATGACACTCCACTGGGTGCCCGAGTTTGGCCTACAATCGCTCACCACCCCAGAGTGACAGCTTCCTCTGCCCGCAGGCTCCTCTAAAGCCTGCCGTGCGTTATAAGTCAATGAGATATTAATAATTAACCAGAGCTTTTTTCACAGTGAGACCAGACTCCCACGGCGAGACAAAGGAGCCAGCCCGGCTTTGGCGACCGAGCCCCTCGATGGTACTTTTCCACCCCTGTGAGAGAGAGAGAAAGAGAAAGAAAAGGAGTGAGAGTGGGAGAGAATCAGAGAGCTAAAGCCCACAGATGGCAGGCTGAAACATAGCACTGCCTCTTAAATACATGAACACAGGCCCTCAGTCTTTCAAAGGGGATCCAATCCCTCTTGCAATTACCAATAGACAGGCTGCTTGGCTGGGCGCTATTGGGCCCTTGCCTGGTTTCTGTTGGAGCCATTTTTTGTCCTAATGGTTTGTGTGTACATGCTTGTGTGGTTTCACATGTGTGTTTGCATTTTTTTTGTACCAGAAGCAGGTGACTCAGCAGCCCCTCAGCACAAACAAAATTTAAGATATAGACATACATTCACACTCTCACACAGACAAAGACTCAGCAAGTCAACAGTGGCACTGCTAATAATAACATGCTGATGAAAAGAGTGTTTTTTTAAGATCTGGGCCACATGATGCTCTGCATATTGAACACAATAAAGAGAGGACAGCTGCGGAATTATGATGGGAGTTAGAATTTCAAAACATAAACAATATTCTTACCAGGTGAAACTGTTTTAAGCTCTGTGATGACTTTTAGAAATGAATTCACTTCACATTTGTTGCTATGGATGTATGAGGCACCTGGAAGGTGATAATAAGGTGTTCAGCTTTCCACATGGCCTTTAAAATAGTGCTGCACTAATCTAGTTTCACTCCTGTAACAGTGCAGGATTCACAGTTTAATTTAAAAAAGAAGATAAAGTCTATGCAGCAGAACTAGTGATGTCTTTTCTACATGCACATCCACAATGTAACTTCACTGCAGAAAATTTGTTTTTGTTATGCTTGTAAAGCTAATGTAGCCTCAGGTAGCTAGCTTTGAGCATCAGGCTGCAGAGATGTGATGAGCTCACTTAATTCCTACTCAACATCCCCATTTTTTTCTTTTGTTTTGCTTTTTTATGATTTTGAAGGCATTTTATCTAGATTTTGCACATCTCCCTCTGGAGCCACAAAACAACTCTACAACTTTTTGTTTTACAAAAGCAATAGTATTCTCCAAACCCTGTAAAGAGACTTTATGTAAGTCTGTGTAAAACTGGTGGCTGTTTAAGGGTTGCTTATTATAATCTGTGGTTTGTTCATAAATAATGTAGTGCTGCAGAGGCAGCGTAGTGAGTGCAAGAGATCAACCGCCTCTCGAAACCTGCTCAGTTATTAATAACTGCCAACTTCAAAGAATAACTGCACCAAGGTGGTGTTTTAAGATCTTAATTTTATCTATCATATTTTTCAACAACAGGGTCATATAATGAGATGAAATTTTGTGGTCCCTTTGTGCTACTAACAAAACCAGAAATTTTGTAAATTGATTAATAAAAATTGACTGACTAAGGAGAAAAGTCTGGTGATGTGGCGGTGGATACTTCTGTATCTCTTGCCAGTCAGCAGGGGAGTAAACAGGCTTGGCTGGGGTTGATTGTGGTCTTTGTTATACTTTGGGCCCTGTGCATTCACCTCACCTCACCTACAACGCTAATGTAGGTGAGGTGAAGTTTTGCAATGTTGACCTTTGGTAAATTAACAGTCACTGTTTGTAGCATATCAATGTCATATTTTCCAACTTAGTGCATAAAAACTAGTAAGCAAGCAAGTAGAAAAGTTGCAGTAGTTAGTGAAATGTGTAATAAGAGAAGTAGTTAGCTAAAACTAATGAATTAAGAGTTAAAATGGTTAGCTAAAAGAGCTTAAGAACCAATTCGAATAGTTAGCTGTAAGTAGAGAATGAAGGGTTAAAATAGTTACATAAAATCAGTCAATAAAAAACAGTTGTGGAAATATTATGAAAACAATCATCCTTAGCAACCTATTGACATATAAATTGTATGAATCAACACTGACTGTGACGTGACAGGTGTTGCCAAAGAAGGTGTAGCCTGCTTCTCATCTGATAAGGCCAGCTGAGCCCTGTTGGGAACTGTTGATCAACAGACTGTTTCAAGATATGGGCACCTGATTTTCAGATATGGAAATACATGTAAATCAATGGCTGCTTATAAGGTTGAACATGTACTTGAACAAAAATCTAATGCACAAGTATAACAAATTGTGGACAATGATGTATTCAGGATTTGGAGATAAGGAGATGAAGCTGCCACAACACCATCACAGTCCTTTAAGTCTCTGTGAAACAGAAAGTGAAGGTTTATGGTTCACGTCCTGTACGTTTTGGCTGACTCAGATGTGTTTGTGGAAAGACAAAGTTTCCAGTGGGTGGATATTACAATTCAGGATGCTCTCTCTCTCAGTCTCTCTTTCTCTTTCACACTTACAAACAAACACAGTGGTTTTTCAGAGAACTAAAGGATGGAAAGACTCAAGTGGCTCTTCATGCCTCGACCAGGGAATCCCCATTGTGTCCTGCTCGATTGGAAAGCACCGTTAATCTCTGTAAAGTGTGAAACCGTACGGCAGCTGTTTGCTGATCATGACTCAACATCTTAAACCTGTTTGCACAGTGAAACAATAACGCCTGCTGCACGGCAACAAACTCAGCTGAGGATGGGAAGGCTTCAGCATAGCACCCATCACTTCTGTTGCCATAACATGCTTGTAACATGGTGGTTTCCCCCTAGTTCAGTTGAACTGTTTTACATAACTGGTTGCAGCTGTATTCTTTCAAGGGAGTTATCTGTGTCTTGATGTGGCTCTGTAAATATCAGGTAAACTGAAGCTGAAGTGGATGATGTTAAAACCAGGCTGGAACGTCTCAGCTGGCTGGAGTCGTTGCCTTTTTGAGGATCCAGATTCGCCGTCAGTCTCTCCCATGACATTTTGTTTATTACAGAGCCAGTCAAACTGCAATTGCATTCTCACCCTCAAGGCCAAGTGTGCAGTAGTGTCACTTAGCAGCAGAAAGCACATTCAGTTACAAACCCTCTCTTCCCTTCAGGGTTAGAGGGGGGGCGCTTTGTGTTGTGTTTGGTGTCTTATGTCACCCACAAGGCCTGGCTGAACATAAAGGCTATAGTTATCGTCAGGTCGTGTTTTCCTGTGAGTTACGTTTATATAGGCTGCTGTAGTGTGAGAAAAGGGAGTGTTATGGCTGATGGTGGCTTCATCAGTCTGGTATGAAAAATGCACTTGTACACTGAACTGGCTTGAGTGTTTTTCCGTCTCTTTCTGGCAGGTGAAGTCTTTTCCTCGCAGCGTTTATAATAGCTTTCATAAAAGTGATTCCTGAGTGCAAAGCCAGGTGATTGCATGCATTCTAAAATACTTGGAGTGTTACAGTATATATACATTATTTTAAGGCAAAGGCGATAACATCACAGAAACTTTAAACCTTAAAAATCCTAACTTAATATGATTTTAAATAAATGTTGGATCACATTATGTTGCATGCCTGTTTTCATTTGTCAGTGTCACATCTCTTTTGGGTTATTTGTACTTTCACTTTTAACTCAACACAACTTTTGTGTGATTTTGCTTTTTTAAGGTCTGCTCATTACCTTAACTTTTACTTAAACCTCACAGCCAGAATCATCAGAACTCTTTCATCCCTAACAAATATAACTTCAGTGTAATGAGACGCATCGTTGTCACAGAGTTTTGGCATTTTAAATTGTAAGTTAAAAGTTTCCATGAATAGGAAAGTTAGAGACAAGTAATTTTAAAGCTTCAGTTTCCGAAAAACAATGTACTCTTTTGTGTTGATTCATAGCTGCTGTTTTCGGCCAGGTGACCCAAAAATTGCTCTGCAGACCAAAACATTACTCATGTCACACACTGTTGACTCAGGTTGAACTCTTCATCTCTGCCCACATGTATCCTTTATCTGCTTTATCTGCAGTATGTCAAACTAACGGCCCACTCAGCAAAGGTGAAGAGGTGAAGAGAGAAGTGTAAATCGAAATCGGGCTTATGTGACAGTTTTGCTTCCTTCTGTGCACACATATGTGTTTTTGTGTATGTGCAAGTGTGTTAAGCATTAACCGTTGGGAACGGTCAGATACCTTGACGACCTCCTCCATTCCTTTATTCCTGCATCATCCCTCATCTCTGTTGGTCTGTGACACACAGATGACTTTCACACACAAGTACATTCACTGTACAAGTCATTCGTATCCACTTACATGGAGGCACAGCATGTCCTTATAAAAATGAATCTCTCTGTTTTATAGAGCCAAGTGTCATGTTATATTTCTATCTATATGACACTCGCAAGTTAATGTAATCTTATATTGCCTGAGAAACATGTACACGATGCCTGTGTATGCACAACTGTTTAATCCAGTCATGTCGCAGCAGTTGTTGGGGATTAGAAGTGTGTAGTTTGTACCTGTTTTAACAGCAAATGGAAAAACTACAAGAATCAACCCGTAATTTATATACCAATCAGTGGTCATAACTTGAAAGAAATGTCAGTTTAAGGGCTTTTACTAAAGATTATTTGGATATAAGTCATGTTACCAAGTATATTTGTCTAGTTAGTAGTCGAAATGTCACATTACACTTTATGTTAGACTTAACAAGTATCATTTGAGTGAGAAACTGGGATTTGTTTAATGACATCATACCTTATTTCAAGAAATCTTAACAAGTGATCTTTTACTTGTCCTATTGGCACATTTTTAAATATATTATAATTAAAATCATTTATTCATTTTTATTTTACATATTTTTAAGATAGACTTTTTTCCAGTGAATTTTTTTCCAGTGTAATTGATAAATTTAGAGCACAAAATGTGGAAGAAATTGTGTGAAATGCCCATCACCCGTTCCCAGATCTCAAGGCAACATTTTGAAGTAGCTTTGTCTCACTTGGGTCTAAAACACAAAATATACTCAGTTTCCAATGCTTTAAAACACAAAAAAACATCAGATCTTCTTATATGAGATTCTAAACCAGAAGATATATGGGTTTTTTTTTGATAAATTACTTAAAGACAGAGGACAAAGTCATTGTAAATTAATTTCTATCACAAAGCTAATCTATGAAGCAACCTAAATCCATTCAAAATTCAGCTAATTCTTTTCCCACATGCCCCAAACCTTGTGATCACTGACCAACTATTTTCTGAGGAAAGTTTTTTCAGCACGGTGACAGATGTGCTGAACTAAACTCTTGGCTGCTTTCCACCTGATACCTCATGGCTCACCTCATCCCTACATGGAGGCTGTGCAGTGTCTGTCTATCTCTTCAGGTGTATTGATATTGCGTTGACCTCAAGGACACGCAGCGAGCCACAGATTACCTCATCGGTAACACTAGCTGCGTTGTGTTGAATTTTGCATGGTCACATTGACCTGGTTACTCCTTCATTATTCATGGCAATGGCAATGAGAGGAAAGCAGCAAAATGAATACACACATGCATGCATGCATATCCGAGAGGTTCAGGCCATGGGAGCTGTGAAGGAGCATGAGGTTAGAGGGACAGTGTGGTCGATGCTGTTGGCTTCACTTGCATGAAACATAAGAGCCATGTGACTCACTTGCTTGTGTGTGTGTGTGTG
>JAPZDY010000014.1:6885007-6922786 GCA_029783645.1 Ctenochaetus hawaiiensis | reverse complement strand
ACTGTCCTCCCCCCAGGCCCAGCGATGAGAAGCACCCAACGGTGACGGCTGACGGCACCGTGGACAACCTGGCCCAGGCTGTGGACACGATCCTCAATCAGAGACACTAAGTACGAGGCGGCAGACACTGGAAAGTCTCCACTCTATGTGACCTCGGGTGATACAGGCCAGTGGCCAGTCGTGTTTTCATATAGATAAGTGTTGTTTCCGGTAGGAAGGAAGGGGTGTACTGCATTAAGTTAATTCAAGTAACATGTCAAAGCTGCACAAAACTAAAATACCATCTAAATATCCTGTAACTGACAAATATGGGAAACACCCACCCATCTGGTGCTCCACATAGTGTCGCACAATCTAGGATAAAGGGACTTGCTTTTACTCACGTCTGCAAAAGACAGTCTGTAGCAGTTTAGAGCTCCTCTGTGCATTTGTCAGTACATGATTGGCATAGATAAGATACCTCAAGTTGACATGAATGAGCTTGTAACCAGATGCTGACTGACAGTTAGAAGGGGAAAAGTGACGCTGTGTGTTCAGACTCCCAGCTTGTGTTACACAGTCAAATTCTTTGCAGAGATACTGTACATGGAGACGGTTTGCTGTCAGACTTGAAATGCGCATTTGAAATGTAGCTGTAATGTATCTTAACGTGCATTAATCCGCTTAATAGCCTTTTGTGTGCAGGTATTTGCTCACTCTGTTTGCACAAAACATGCACAACCTTAATAAAGCAGCAGGGAGACTTTTCTCCTCCCTGAGCTGTTGGAAATGTTTGTCTTCTTAAATTTGCCAGTTTGTCTAAGCCATTGTCACAGAACTCTGTTTTTTAAAGAAGGAGCTCAAGGTCTCAAAGCACAGGGGAAAACGCAACCTTGACTCTGGTTTGAACTGGAATTCATATCGAAGGGGCTTTTGTTTTACAAAAACAAATCACTGGAAATGGGAAGTGAGCTGGTCTCGGAGATGATAAATGCAGAAGCCAGCCGAGTGTGATGAATTACACTGGTGCTCAAGCTCATGTTTCCCTCTCTGTAAACAAAAATGGAACAAGCTCTTCATCATCTGATTGAAGAATCGCAAATTTTACAACTGCTTGTCTTTATTTACTTGACCGTAAGCCTCCTCTGCAGGGGATCGCCATCTCATTGTTACACTGTTAATTGCCACTCATTAGACGCAGTGCATTCGTTTCAGTATCTACAGTGAGGTTAAATAAAATGATGAGGGGAGAAAACAATTGGTTATCGGGCCCTCGTGTGCCAGCTGGATCATTGAGGCCTCTGGAAGTGGGGCGTAAAACAAACGATTCTCCATCGCTGCCCCCGAGGTTTCAGTGTACCAAATACATTCAGCAAGAACAAAAGCCCATTGCCAAGTGATTCATTGAGGGCTTTCTGGTTCACTTCACCATTAGCTGACACAAGCTTGAATGTTATTGGGCAATTAATGGTAATGAAATGCTACAAAGTATTACGAAACTGTGTCTGAGCTGGTTGTACCACTCCTATATCTGATTAGGAAATAAATATTAATGTACACGGCAAAGTACTAGCAGCTGGTACTCACTTTTCCAACAGCTTACACATTGTTTGACTCAGTGTTTTGTCCATTATGTTGCTGCCTGCTGGCCTTGTGTGGAGCTATTAAACATGTATTTGACTACTCTCAAATGAATTCACTTGGCCTTTAAATAGGTTATTTTTTTTTTCCCCATTTCATGGAAGTGCAGTAATTCTGAGAGATGTAGGCCACGGTTTTCAGCAGCCCCTCCTGGCAGGTTCATCAACACTAGGTGTCAAACACAAACACACACATATGCCCCCCCGGGGGGGAGCTGGTTGATAACCACACCTCTCAGACTGGCCCCAGGTCATCCATCCATCCATTTCACATAGGTTACAAATTAGCAGGAGTTTACCTCCAGGCTGCTTTGATAGGTAAACAGTGATATTCCTGCTGGAGTGCAGCACATTGATTCCCCCCCCTCTGTGACCGCAGACTGTGAAGCAAGATTACCTTTCAAAATACTAGAGATGACCTCATTTCAGGAGACATGTCTGGGCATGTTTGACCTCGCTGACACAGGACAGTATGGACACACTTCATACACTGTCAGATCTTTGACTCAGTGAAGCTGTTGTTGTGATGATTTTCCAGTTGCATTTGTCAACTTTGGACTTTTTTCTTTTTCATCAGTTTTGTTTTTTTAGTGTTGTCCGTTTTAAATGACCACAGTTAATCTCATTGGTCACATGTGGAGTTACTCACACTTATGTAAAAGAGGTCAGTCCTGAAGCAGCTAGGAGCTTATTTGCTAATGCCAATCAGCTAAAAATGATTATAATTGTTATAAACATTTTTTTCATAAATCATTTTAATTAATTTATCAAATACAAAAATGCTAAAATGTTCTTAAGTTCTTGCTTCACCCATGAAAAAATTGCATCAGCCTTTGATCGTCATTGACTTTGGTACAGAGGATTATTTGTAATAACTTGGAAGATCCTTCAACTTTTGTTTGTTTACCATTTGGCCTAATATGCTAAACTAAGACAGTGGACATGATGTGAAAAATGCTGGACAACAACTTATTAGCATTGTCAATGCGGGTTTGTTAGCTTTCTAGGGCTAAAAAATGAAGCTCAAGCAAAGTATCAAAACTGCAGAAACCTCTTAAGTTCGGCTCCAGAAGTAAATAAAACCCCATAGAGCCAAATGTTGAAATCCTCGAATCTACAATTTAATAAATATGTCTGCAGCCTGGTACCAAAGACTGTTTTGGTCACAATAGCTAATGTCTTTGTTTATGACAACTGTATGGGTGGTGACTTTTTATGTAATTCACTCATTTGAATTATAAATAGACCTAAAGTTATGCAATATTAAGGGCATGGCCGTTTTGAGTGACAGCAGGCATTAGCCGACTACAAGGAGTCACACATCATTAGTAGCAATGGGTGTCCTCCCCAGCTAGTCTAAATAAGCTACTGGAATGTGACACCTCGAGTTTAAGGAACTGAATTCCAGCAATTATCCTTATTTTTTTTGACATTTAAAAATCTAAACAACCTTTTCAATCATCCAATCGGAAAAATTGTTTACAGTCATGAACTCCTCATTATTCTTTATCAGCTTTGCAAGTGTTATTCCCAGTAAGTCTGCTTGATTTGCAGAGCACTTCATCGAGATGCTTATCTTTAAAATACCTGCTCTGCAGTCACACTGAAACATAATTATGAGAGGATCTCCCCACCCCCCCCCACCCCCCACCTCCCTCCTCTCCTTACACAACCTCAGGTCATTAAGCTCATGATCTCATTTTCATCTTAGGTTGATTGACGCCTTGGGGACACAAAGCCCTGCAGATTGTGCCATATGTGATGAGACAGACATATGCATCATGAGGAGGGGAACGCATCTCTCTGTGTTAAATGCATCCTGCCTTACCTCCTGCATTCAGTGCAAGCTTCTCCAGGGCTCATTTGCACAAATTTTGCGTTTGTTAATTGTTTTTGTTTAAAATTTCATGATAAGTGACTTAAGTTAACTCTTTTATTATATTTATAAAGGGAACAAATTGATTTTTAAACGCTATTTGTTGGTAAAACTTTGAAAGTACACATGAATAAATAGAATTTTAGAAACGAGGCCCCTTGAGGTGGTTCAACATCTTTGCAGAGCATGCACACACTGCTGCAGTGTGCCTCTGAGCCCACATTCACATACGTTTTTATGTCATGTGTTTGGGTTAGGCTCCCCTTACACGGCATGCACACTGCTGCTCTTGTAGCACACCTGCATTTACCCACCTTAACAACTGCCAGCTGTGTGTTACCTTGAACTTTCATCTCCACTCATTTGGCTCTTCCTGTTTGACAGGAAATGGTGGGTCAGCTGACCAGACAACGCCGCACACCTGCAGCCCCAAATGCACTGTTATCCATGGAAACATGCACTTGTTATGACAGCAGTTGGTTGTTTGTCCCCTCCCTTCTGTGTGTGCAGCACTGGTCCATGTCGAGGCCTCTTTCTGTTACTCGCCAAGCCACATGGTTTCCCCGCATTTCATCACTCTCCTTCCCTTGTGGGCAACTGTGCCAACAGCCCTCGGTGGCGTGGGAGTGCTCTGGAACTTCAGAAGTCATCGGGTTTGGAGCGGAGGCCTGAATTTCCTCCCTCACTTGGCTGCCCCTGACCCCACCCAATTCTTCCCTCGGAGTCTTTGCAAGCAATCTGAGAAGTGTCTCAGTTCATACACAGAGCAGTCTGTACTGTGCTAACATGGTCACAGCCGTCACAGACCCCTCCGGGGACGCGACCCCTGCCCGACTGGCCACTAAAGCCTCAGAGGCTTGGCTCCCCAGATACTAAGCATGACCCTGTGATGTCATACCAGAGCGTGTGCGTATGTATTATCCAGACAAACGGGTGGTCGTATGTCACCATGCAATGTAAACTAACTGTCTTGGCCTGCAGAAGGTCTGACGGCTTACAGCTGACCTCCATTTTAAAGCTGTCCGTCTATGCTGGGACTTTTTACTGTGAGAGAGTCCAGTTACCTTTAAAGTAAAAGCCAAAGCTTTCACTTTAAGTGCTCGCACCTTTTATCCTACACAATCCTCTTGCTTAAGGGACAACTCCTTGTTTTAAACTCAACAGCTATTTGACATGAGAAGGCTTGTATGACCTTGATATTTTCTGTGGGTGCAGTCTATAGCTGCTCAGACATAAGGCGAGTTGAACTTTAAAAAGTCAGTTGTGTCTCACACAGTTTGTGGTTTGGTCTTGCATAAATCCAACAGTGTGGGTGACATTTAACATGACAAGTATCTCTGAATGCATTACTGTAATGACTCAGTGCATATGTACAGAAAAAGAGTCTTTTTTGTCACTCAGAGCTCAGTAAAGAGTTTGAGCAGCTTGTTTTTGTATTAGAAAAGCCTAAGGGAACACTTGCTTAAGTGTGAGTGTTTTGTGGCCGGCTGCACTGCTAAATTGTTTTTCTCCCCAACCACAACTGCGCTGCCAAGTGAGGGTAGGCACTAAACCTGAGAACAAGTGCCAAAATTCAGTTTCATATCTGAATTTGTTTATTAGAAATGTTCCACTGCTGAAATGAGTCATTTAAAAAAAATGTTAAATTAGTATATTTTTGAATGACTTTTATTTTTTGTAAACAGAAAAATGTCTCACGAACATTTTGCTGGAGTTTCCAAATTAAACGTTAGTACCTTGTAAAAAACACTGATTAAAAAAAATAGATTGAGTGTATAGATGTTAAATTTGTACAACTACTAACTACTTGTTATTAAGAATACTAAAAAAATGCCTTTTAAATTGTGAAATTTAGGACGGAAAAACCATAACAGCAACCTTGTCATCACTGGAAAGCAGATGAGTGTGTTAAGTTGTACTCAGACCAAATCAGGCATTGCTAATCATTGTGCCATTCCTCCCAGTTTATTTTCAACACATGTTGTGAGCTAAGGTTGCGGCAGTGCAGATCACAATAATAAATAGACTTAGAACATCTAATCAATCAGTGTATTGTGGGACATCTGTTGCCTGAAAATTAAATGAAGTGTGATGTGAATCGGAAACTCATCATTTGTGCAGATCTGACTGTGCACAACGTCTTGCAACAGTTCAAGTATGACCTCCACCCTGTTGTGTCAGTGCTGACGGGGGTCGTGGACGAGCGTGGCGCAGAACATTGGCACGGCACGCCCCTCCTGTTGTACTCCTATCTCTCCTCAGAACACAGCCTCCTTTCACTTCTGTCACTCCGCTGATTAAAGGCCGGGGGGCCCTCAGCGTGTCAGTCTGCCACACAGCACGTTTACAAGGGCTCTGTTTACCCAGTTTCTTTTGAATCATTAGCCGAAAAAGGGCTTAACTGGTGAAAAGCGGCGACTTGCATGCTCCACAGGCAGCTCTGTGACAGAGTAAATATGACCTCACTATGCAGTCATACACCTTCCCATGCAACAGCATTACAAGAGTGTGCAATAGTTTAGTGAGCAAGGGTAATCCCAGAGTTATGCTTTTTGTGGTTTTCGAGCCTGGAGTATAACACATCAAGGAATCTTTAAATTACTCAGCTAGTCTTTAATGAGGTGACTTTCCTCCCTCAGTGGCACCTTATGCTTTCAAAGAATGGCGAGCATTGTGGCGAATCTGAACAAACAAGCAAGACGTGGTACGCAATAGTATTAAGGTGATGAACTTAAAAGTTTGACATTTTAATTCTGGAGGTTTGCACAAGCACCAGAGCTGGGGAGGGGAAGCAGACAAATGGAGCAGCGGCGGCGGCAGCAGCAGCAGCAGCCCTGACACATGGCCCACATTCACAGCCGCCTCCCACGTCATCGTGCTCCTCAGAGAAAAAGCCCCTTTTGTTTCCAAGTGCAGGGAGGGAGGGAGGTCTCTGGGGTGAACCGCCGCTCAGCTCCACCACTCCACCCGCCATTAAAATTTTGAAAAAAAAAAAAAAGAAAGAAAAAGAAACAGGGACCGGACTTCCCACCCCTGCCCGGCGTCCTCCCTACTCACTCCTCGCTTCAGCACACAAACACAGGCTCATCAGTAGTACCACTACTACGGCTGTGATTGTCTTTTCCTGCAACTTAATTGGGTCAGTCTGCATTGTTGCATTAAAGACGTCTCCAACAATGACCATGTTGTGAAAGCATGTGCTCTGCTGAAAGCAGTAATGGAAGAGTTTTGTCTTTAAGATTCTTGAGTAAAATTCTGCATTAAAAATGTTTAAAAAAAGTTAAAAAATGCAAGTTTTATCAAGAAGATGCACTTAGAAGTGTTCAAAGTAAAAGTATTTATGCACAGTTGTCCCTGTTAGTGTAGTATTACATTAGTGGTTCTCAAACATTTTCTGGCATTTCCTTCCTCAGAAGCCAAAAAAAGTTCATGCCCCCCACCTACAACTTTTATCAACTACTAACAGTAATTGGGGAAGAAGCTTAGAAAAAAGGATCCAGATTGAATTGTAGTGAAATAAAGGTCGGCACAAAGGCACAAGCAAACTATTGTCCATTTTTTCCCACATAATTCTTTTTTTTTTAACTTTGTCTCACTTAATTTTTCCCCTGGCTGCCCATGACCCTTCCTGCACCAGCTCTGTGACCCCCAGGGGGCCCACCCCACAGTTGGAGAACCATTGAACTAGATTAGATTAGAAGTATAGATTATTATTATTATAACGATGCACTAACATGTAAGCATGTTTATTGTCATAGATTTTGGATTTAAACAATATTTGCCTCTGAAATACAGTCAAAATAGCATGAACCTAAAGTAGAAATACTTAATAGTAAAAAAAATATACAGTACATCACATGATTAATACTTAATGATCAGATTGTCACATTTTAATTAACACTAGCTAATAAAGATTTGTATGCAACTGCATTGCATTCAATATTAGCCTCACATTTTTACCAGGGTCCTGAGTTGGCATCCTAATTTACAAGTGAGACACTGAAATAATGTGACGACAAATGACACATTGAAAACTGTGTTTATTTGTATAGAAATATGCTCATGTTTTACATAACTTTGTAGTTACAAATCGTAAAAAGAAAGAATATTAACGCTATTAGCATCACAAAGTTTCTCTCAAACAAACAGGAGCATAGATCTCAGAGAGAAGCCTGATGTTAACTGTGTGAAATGTTAAGCTCTTCAATACACTTTACAAGGTGTGTGTTTGCAGCTTGTTGCTCAGTAAGAGTGAAAAGGGGCTTGACTAACAGTAGCTCTCGAAGTAGTCTCCATTTCTGTCCATCATGTACCCATGTACGATTAAAGAAAGGTCAGAGGAACGGACACTCGTCCTAGTGCAGAGAATTTGTACAAACCTGCTGTGAATTCTCTCCAAATGTAGTACAATGAAGGTAATCAGGGTTACAGAGAAATGCTAAAGACCCCAGTCTCTGAGCCAACATTAATATATCATTTTTCTATTCATCAGTTTCACTATCTGCCCCCTGAATCCATCCTTCCCGACTTCCTTGTTCTCCTGAGACACAGTTGAGATACCGCACAGTGCGAAAGTAGCTTCTGACTACACAAAGTCTCCAAAAAAATAGGTTTTTAACCCACAAAGCTCCTGCTCAATCTCTCCTCGAGAAAAAAAAAAATAAAAAACAAGCGCTGGAACGCTCATTGCATTAGCTTCTCCACTTGCTTTGTCCTTAAGACTATCAGTACTGTTTACTGTACCACCTGGGGAAAAACTCTTAGTCCCCTAAATGTGCTTCCCCCCCGAAGAGGAAGACAGTCCAGCTCAGTTCCTCTCAATTTGCTCAATGTCGAGTTCGCCTCCAAGCTGATACACATCCTTCCTCATGCTACACAGCCCCGCCCACAGAGGCTCATTGTCCTTCCCATTGGTCGTCTCTGGTGTAACATCACCGCAGTCTGTGGAGGACCAGTCCACCTCCTCGATGGTGGGGTCTGAAGACACGTTCCTGGTGATCTGATCCTGGTGAGGCCGAACTTCCTCCAAGCTGTGTTTGCCTGCAGACAAGTCGTCAGCATCGCGCTGAGCGGTGCTCCTGAGAGTAACGAGGGCCTGGTCGGATTCGCAGCTGTCTTCGCCTGTGATTCCCGGGCAGCTAAGGCTGTGGAAATTCCGAAGTTTCTGCGAAAGGACAGAGAGGTCATTTTATTTTAGAAGCATATTTTTGATGTTTTCAAGGCAACAAGCAATTACTTCAACAAAAATGTAAACTCTTAGTTTTGTAGGAGTCCACAGTCTCAATGATGTTAGCATATTTAGTAAGGACATCATTAACATTTCCTTCATGTTGAACAATGACCCATCTAACATAGACACAAACAAAACCAAAAGCACACAGCCGTCTTATGAAAATAGTCCTTCTACTGTACTCAAAGTGTGGGGGTGAGTCAGTGAGGTCAGAGCTGGACACTGGGCAGCAACCGCTATACTGTATTATAAAAAAGTTACAAGTGTATAATTTTAGCCAGCATTGCATACTGGAGCAACTGGTAGTTGGACAAGAGTGGCATTGCAATCCAGTGGGCACCCGGGCAGCAAGTGGCCAGACACCCAGAGGGCAGACATCATTCATGTTAGCCTTTTGACTCTGCCGCCTTTCACAGGCGCTGCACAATGAACACATACATCTGGGAAACCCAGAAACTTCCTTAGGCGAATCCACATGTACCAGCGTTGCTGCAGGCAAGTCCTGTGACAGCTGTGCGCGCTGGAGCGGGAGGCTTTATGACAGAGGCTTATCCAATCTGTACAGCTAATGTGGAAAAGGCAGGACAGCTGCCTCATGCCTAATCACTACGGTGTTGGGCCAGAAGGACACAGGAGAATAAGACCTCTGTGAAAACCTCCTGTCACTTGTGTGCTTATGTAATACTAAACAAGCATGGGACTGTTGGGGATGCTACTCATGGCCAAGTGAATGAACTACAGCTGCAACTAATCGATACATGAAAGATTAAGCTACGCCCTTTTTTTAATGTTTCAAGATTCAAGGTTGTCCTCTCCCTGCTCGTTTTGTTCTTATTTTGAGTTAAAAAGCCCAAAGGGATTCAGTTTTACATTATATGGGATACAAATAGGATGCAATTGATTAAGAAAGTTGTCAAGTTGTTGTCACTAACTAGTCAACTGGAATCCTTGGCTTAATTTTGAAATTAAAGAAGAAAAATCAAGGCATCACTGGCGTAAGTCTGTGCCAAAAGACATGGTAATCCATCCAGAAGTTGTTGAGACATTTTAGTCGCAATCAAACTGCTGGATCAGCAGACCAGCAGCTTCTATTACTTCAAATTGTAAATTGATGCTAAACTGATGATTTCAGCTCTATTATGATCAGAATAATGGAAAGTATCAGCAAACAAAGCTCAGTTCTGCACACACAGACACCAGAGTGATTGGGGCTCTAAATAAGGCAGAGCAGAAAGGGTGAAATGTGAAGTTATGATCTGCCTCTTCCACCCGACAGCAGTGAGAAAAGGTCTCTGCACGGGGCAGCAGTAGATCAAACTGGGTCGTGCTGTTTTTCTTGGCCCTGGTCGAGCAGGTACATTAGTCAGCACCAGGCTGGTCACATTGCTGCCTTCTGCATTCGCTCTCAAGTCTCAACCATCGGGCTCTTTGCCCAGACCATGGGATCAAACTGATAAGGCTGCGAGTGGTCTGGACTATAGCAAAACACTGCCATTAGCATTCACTAAACCGAGTATAGCTCTAACTTACAGCATGTACAGAATGTTGAGCAGAGGAAACGATACAGACCAAAAAAACCCTCTTTCACAGAGTGTCCTCACACAACTCACTGTGCCACATTACATTGAGGGTCATGAATAAGTATGATCACCCCTCTCTGAATGAAATGGAGAAGAGAGCAGAAACTCTCCTCATCCATACTGACCTTGACTCTCTGTCAATAAAAGCTGATCAATAGCTCATGAGGCCTGGTTGTGGCAGCAATCCACCCACTGAGCTGAATTTACAGAAATCAATATCTCTTTACCCAACTCGTATCTCCCCAGTGCAACGATCTATAACCTCTGCCACAGCTGCTCTACTTCCTGACATTCATGGAGCCGCAGTGAGCCACGCAGAGGGTAGCAGTTTCTCTCTGGGTAAACTACACCGCTGTGGCTTGTGGATGTGAGAGGACACTTTAGAGACGCACTCAGCACTGTGACCAATCTCTGAATAGTAAGGTCACTTTGAATACCGATAGGATGACACGTGTGAAGCGAGAGTAAGCCACTGAGTTGAGTGCCAAGCAGGTTTAGATAATGATTAAAAGTGAGCATCCTTTCCACTGTGATTCACTGGATCTTCAAAGCTGCACACTCAGTCTTCCAAAGTTTAAACAATTACTTCATTTTTCAGCTATGGGTTGTGATTGTAAAACTCTCATCACTGATGATGAACATCAACATGAGGTTTGGGTCTCAGTCCTGTTGATGGAGTTCTTTGCAGACTCCAACATGAAGCTGCTCCACTCACGAGTCAGGAAATCAAAAGTAAGTAGCATCAAAACGTTTGCAACTCAGGTGGTTCTGTTTGTGCACAACGAGAACAGTCTCTGAAAATCCTCATATTTACATTCAGATTAAGTCTATAAAATATCAGAAAATAGTGAAAACTGCACTTAATAAGTTCCAAGTGTAAGATGACCCTTTTTTAACAGCTTGTTTTTATCCAAACAACAGCCCAAAATCCAAAGATATTAAATTTAAAATATAATCAAACAAAGAAAAGCAGTGAATCTTTGCATCTAAGGATACTTTGCAATACTACTTGATAAATGAATATTAATGGATTGTGCAACTATTTTTTATTTTTAGTTTTGATTACTCACATATGCAACTAAAACCAGAGGAAGTGCTGATAACTGGGCTAGAGTCTGTAAGTCATTCACTTTAGGGCTTGCCTCTAAACCAGAGTCACTTGAGATAAATTTAAAAAGCTCTTTTCCAACATCAACAGTTTCTTGTGGTTTCAAAGGCTTCATTTCTTCCACCTGAGCTGTAACACCAGTGTCACGCAGTCCTTTTTAATTGAGCAGAACAGAGAACACAAAGCACAAACAGCAGGACGGACCTAATGCTAACAATCTAAGCACCCTGACGTTCCTCTGTAAAAATATTGTTAGTTGCCTCGCCTAAAGGCTCCTTTCTCCATGCTGACCTCGTCCCTGTTTGGAGTGCGTGCGGCGTCTGCTTGTCGTGCCACTGTGGCGCTGCTGTTAAGACACTGCTGAACTCTGAGTGACTTTGTCAGAAGGGCCAAGTCCAGCTCTGTGTTTATGATCCACTCGGTGTACGTGTGAATTTTTACTGTGTGTCTGTGTGCTGGTGGGGCAAAAAGACACGGCTGCCAGGATGTGCAGATGAAACAGACGGTCTGTTAAAACACGCTCGACTGCAGAAGTGGATCAGCAGTTTCATAAGATCATTTATTTTGTGAATACAAACTCATCTGACTTCTTCATTCTTGTTTTGACCAAATCATCAGGATTCCTCGCTTTATGCTCTCGATTACTGCGGGGGCAAAAACACACCCACATAATGGAATGTGGCCCAGAACAGGCCTGCATCAATGAACGGACCTTCATTTAATGACAATGCCTGCAGAAACACTTTGAGGTGTGCTGAGGGAGAACAGACACAATGGCGTGACCTTAGCTGGAAGTGTTTGTTTATCCAACATGGAGGAGCAAATTGCCACAACAGCAGAGTATAAATAGCCAATGTTAGGGAGACTGATGGACCTAGCAGAGCTTCCAGCTGGCATGATCATTTCCTGAGAGTCTTGTCTCTCTGGTGACTGGACAGTGATCATCTGGAGCATGTAAGAGGGCTGTGGCACATCCAACTAATAAATAAATGCCACATTAAATGTGACTCTAAGTTGCTTTGAATAAATGATGACATGCTCGGCTGCATTAAAATAAAAGGCTGAGTGCATATTAGGAATCCTTTCACTGAATACTATAATCTCTGTCAGCCTAATTAAAAAAGACAGTATTTTTTCTGTCTGACATGTTCAAAGAAAATACCAACCTGGGTCATCTTGGCCAGGTCCAAAGAAGGCCTCTGTTTGTGTGAGTCAGCTGGTCTTCTGCGTTTCACGCCAATCTTTTTGTCGTTAAGGACGCATGGCTGTGAACGACTACGGGCAAGACCCCCCTGTCCACGGCGCTCGAGCTCTGGAGTGGAGTCAGGGGAGCTGGGTGGCGAGGGTCCACGAGGCTCAGGGAGGCAGATCTGTTCGTGAGAGAGGTAGAGGGGCTGCGCCTGGGGCTCAGAGGACAGGGGCATGGAGGAGGAGGGCGTCAGGATGGTGAAGGCAGAGGGACAGGGGAGACCCTGGGTGAAGCAGGGGAGCTCCAGGGTGTTGGAGCGGGAGGGGAGGCTGAAGCTGGAGCTGCGTTGCATGGCCGGGAAGCCGAGCTGCGTGTTCCCGACTCCACTGCGCTGGACACTGCCTCCACTGTGGCACCTCCTCTTCTCCACGGTCGTCCACACACGAGAGCCCTGAGGGCGCCAGGTAGAGCGGCAACCGCCAAGTTCGTCCGAGCAGGACAGGGACCGGCACTGCCGCTTGCTGGGGGGTGCAGTGGAGTGTGAGGATGCGGCCTCAGTCAGGCTGAGGTCCTGCAACAAGCTGGAGATTGTGCTGGAAGTGGAGCCAACATCCCAATCCCAGTGGGCAGAACTTCTATGCACCTCAGGCAGGACGTCCCACAGGCTCTCCAGGCTGGTCCCGACTGGCCTCTGCTGTATGGCACAGCTGTGGCCCACCTCACACCATCGGCTTGTCTCTGCAACAAATACCAGATTTGTTTTTAATAAAAAAAAACAACTACAAATGATGTCAGACAAGCTCCTTGCCTAAAATACAGAATATGATTTATAGGGTTATTTGCTCACTAAGACCATAATTTTGTCTGAAAAAATGCTTTTAAAAAATACATCAACACTGCAATTATTGTAGGCCATAAATGGTTTTGAAACTTTAGACCAAAGCCTTTGAAAATGAATAAATATAAATGTAAAACTAGGCTCCTACATGAGACAGTAAGTATTTTAGAAGTAGCCTGCTGCTCTGGTATCATAACTTGTAAAATCTCCCTGTTCTTCACACCTCATAAATTTTTCTAGAGGACAAATTTAAAAAAAACCTTTTATAACAATTTGGATTAGTGTTGCTTAAGGAGAGCAAACGCAATATGAGAATCATGAGAGGTTATGTTTGGCAACCTCAACATGGACAACATCCATGACACAGCTCCAGTCTGGGTCAGCAGCACGTCGTTCCCAGCATGTGTACTTTGTATCGACACTACTCCCTGCTTTGTGTAATTGGCACTAAAAATAAATCCTGCACTGCTTAGTGTCAGCTGATTGTGAAATGGAACAGAGCTTAATGTCTAACTGACTCGATATCAAATCAGCTGGAGTGAGGCTTGATAAAAAGTCATTAACCCATCATAAACATCCTGGCATATCATCTTGTTTTTTTGCTAAGACGAACAAGGGTTCTGTGTCAGACCAGCACCCTGTTTGCCATTGCTGATGCCTTGGCACCATAGCTACCATTCAAAGAAAGCACCTGTTATTGCCACAACAGAAACGGTTTAATAGCTGATTGGTTCTGCGAACTGAACTGGTGAGTCAACTCTGAGTCAGATACTTAGCGTCGAAGCCACTGCCCACTCCTGGTATGCAAAAGCTCTATTCTTCTCCACTGGATATAAAAATCCCAAAAATACCATCTACAGTACACAAGCAGGGTGGAGAACAAAGGGCTGCGTTAACAACACCTACTGGTCCTGCTGGGTTCTCTCACACACTCGCTGTCTTACACACTTGATTTCAAGGTACTGAAGAGGCAGAGTGGCATTTTATCTCACAAAACAAAGACTGTAAAGGCTGTTAATCATACAGCTGGGTAAACGTACGATATGAGCCTTTGTAGTCGTTTCCAAATTTTCAACTTGAGGACAACATGTCCTCAGCTTTATAGCATGCAGGAGTGCCATGAGTTTCCTGCTAATGATGAGCCACTAACACATGGTTATTAGCGCATATTCATCTTGGCAGAAACACCTGTCATACATGCTTCACATAATGCTGTCAACAAGATGCGGCAGACGCTGGATCGCTGCCTACAATTTCACTGAAATATAACAATGAGACAAGCGTCACTAAACCACTGCTGTCTCTAAACAACAAACATTTCCTGGACTGTTCAACCTGCAGAGGACTGTTAAAGTGCATAATGTTTTGTGCATTTTGTGATGGACTTTTTTTTGTGTACATTAATTGATGACAGCAGCCCCAAAATTGAGATTCTTTTAACATCTCTGCTGCCTTTAGGCCATTTTGGACTGGGGCTGAGCAATGAATTAAAATATTACTAAAACCACAATTTGTAAAAATTGCCAGAGGGGGCAAAAGTACAAAAAATTCCTGACTTGAGTGGAAGAATAGATGCTTCCATAAAAAGACAAGTAAAAGTAAAAGTACTAATTCACGCTTTTACTTGAGTAAAAGTGAAAAAAATACACACTCTAACATGCAAAGTAAAAAAAAAATACATGTTTTTCCTTGAATACTTTAAAAGTTAGTTACTAGAAGAAAATATAAGGAGTAGAAAGTACAAATATTTGTGTTAGATGTAGAGGGTGAAACTTAAAAAAAAAAAAAAACATACTCAAAGTACAGATACCTTCCATCTTAGAAACGTTTTTGTGAAAACCAAAAACAAAAATTACATCTTACCAGCAGATTCTCCACTAAATTTTTACTAATTCATTATTATTTCTAAACCACTTATTTTGTTTTGAACCACTGTAATAACCCATATGAACCTTACAGCTATGAATGTGTGAATTGATGAGACTTACCCATGAGTCCACAAGAGAAAAGTGTAGTCCCCTGGCTCATGGTCTGCGCCTGGAACTGCAGAAATGCAAGAGAAGTTCACTATCAGCTTGTCAGAAACCAGAAATGCACATAAACAGGTTTGCAAAGTATGTATAGGAGACTGTATGTGTATAATTGGTCCAGAAAGTGGATCTAATAGCATATTTTTTGCTGCTGGGAGATGAAAACATAAGTGTAGCCCATCAGTGGAGAGAGAGGTTTCACTCTAACTGCGTCTGATTGACGCTCAGTCTCAGTCGGAGAACGATGACTTCATTTCACGTGGCTGAGAGGGCAAACACAGTATACATTTGGTGGGGGAATTTTCTCACTCTGTGCCAGCAGAACGAACGTTTTTGCTGCATGGATACTGATTAGAAAATGAGTCACAGTTGCTCAGCCTAGTGGAACTAAAATACTCCATTGTCATTCTGAGTGAAGTGAATGGAACATGGAGGATTCAACACCAGATGACAAACGCCCTGCTGATAATAGTTGGCAGCTATTATGATGCAATTATCGGCAATGGTAACATAAACGTCCCCTTATTCCCAGTCTTCAACATCCAAATAGTTCTTTGACATCACTTCCTGGTATTCAGTAAGGCAACTGTTGTGAATTTTTTCCAACAAATTTGGCTCATGGGAAGCTAAAAGTCAAATTTATAGGAAAATATGGCCACAAAACAGCTGCAGGTGATGAGTGGCCAGCAATATTTTCCTGATTTAGAGTGGCACCTTGTCATCTTCCCCTTAAAATGCACAGTTGAGGCCTGTTGGCGAGGCTACAAATAAACAAAATGACACACCTTACACAGGAAAAGAAAAAATTACACAAGTAGAAAAAACAACCTCTCACCGGGCCCAAATCTGTACTTTTGGATGTTACATCGTCGGTACCCTTCTTTTCCAGTGTTTTCTTGTATATGATCACCATGGCAACGCACATCCTTTTCCCAATGCGTTCCAGTGAGGGCAGAAAAAGCTGGCGGCCATCTTGACGGGCATGGCGTGAGAGGGCCGGTTTCTCGTAGGTTTTTAAGGCAGCAGCCCTCGAAAAACTCCTTCAGGAATGTGCTTCACTCCTCGGCCCAGTCCTGAGCGGACACAGAGATGAGCACAGGATTAGAATTCAGTGCATTTCTGACATTCTGTCGACCATATAAGCAGAGAACAATCCGGCCAGATTGGAAGAACAGATCCCCTGGGTGGAGGCTGTGAAACACTCGGTCAATGGAGAGAAACCCAAAGCTCTCTTAAGGTAACACTCTACTGAAAATGTATCTCCTGAGTGAGTAGCTTCCTTCTTTGGGGATTCACAGCAGTTACAATTGAGTATAAAAGCAACAGAGATTCATGGCAAGAAAAAGTGAAATGGCTTTGATCTGTATGTTTTGCTACAGACAATTCATTTCTGCTTTACTAATTTTGCTAATAAAATTTGAAGCTACAAGGAGGTCATGTGCATGGAAATACTACCTTTAGCTGTGTTGTGGAGAAAGCTTAATACTGTGGAGAAGTGGAATATGCAGCAGCACTAGTTTTCTATTGTAACTACTGTGAATTCAATCTGTCATCACCTCCAGTCTTCCATTAAAGAGTGAGTTACAACTTTTCAGAGCCACCTTTCAAGCTTACAGGCACTGAGAATCTGATACCCGACAGAGAAAAAGATTTTTGATGGAGTACTCCATTGAACCCTCGAGCTCATCTCACACGTTCAAAAGCAAAGAGGCCTCAACTGTTTGGTTTCTAAGGCTTCTGTAATCCTCCACTCCTGCATGCTTGCAATTTTTTCAGCATTTACAAAAGTAAAAGATGCAAAGTGAAAATTGAGAAAAGTCTGTTGCTTGATAAGCTAACGAGCAAACAATCACTACCTGCATTTGTTTTTAATCACAGGGCATCACCGCTATTTGTTCATCTGTAAGTTAGAACTACACAAAAAAAAATTATTTCAAAGTGGTTTGTCCTTCTTGTCCCCAAAGTTGAATCTCTATACTAATATTTTTTTGTTCTTGGCTGTCCATGTGGAGGATCATCAGTCATCTGAGAGAGCGAGTTTCCTCAAAGTGTTCCACACTGGAGCACACAGAGAGGAGCAGAGCAAAGTCAAAGTTGTGTAATTGAATACTCAGGGGCTGGCTGGGAATAGCTGACCTTGCGGTTATCAAAACAACCCTCTTCGCATTAGTGCTGCACTGTGGTTACAGTTAAACAGCTGATTGGCCACAGATGTAAATCTATATAATCATTGCAAAGGAGTTTTTACTACCACCAGATCGGTTTCACTTAAGGCTGCATCAGGTAGGGAATTGAAACAAAGTGCAGTGGACATGGGACAGTCACAAGGATGCCTGCAAGGTCAGAGAGAGTCTGTGTGAATGATGGAACAACTGCAAGCCAAAAAAAAAAAAAAAAGTGGGGAAAGCAGAAAGCGACGTGTACGTGAAACAAAAGGGCGCTCTGTGCAGAAGATGAGACACCGTGGGAAACAAAAGAGGCGACATCAGAGGTTGTGGGTGGTGGGGTGGAGAGTGTGTGTTCATGTGTGTGTGTAGGCAAAGGCAGAGGAGGGGGGGCAGCATCACAAGACCCGGAGGGAGCCGACATACTGGAGGTGGTGTTTGCATTCAGCATATGATTTCCATTACTAACACTTATCATGTCAGGAAAACAACTTAAACCAAAGGATGTTTTTAGCAGAGTCCTACAAGGACAGAGTCTTCATGCGGCCTCTGAGAATAGAAAAGAGCTGATCAAAGCTTGATGCTGGACTAGGTCAGGCTAGCTAAGACTGTGCATGACCATTAACCACACAGATCTGTGCTCCACAGCAGAGAAAACTTGGGACGTGCTGGGGTGGAGGAAACAGTTGTTTATACAGTATATTACCCTAAATGGCTTAGTGATGGATGGAGCTGGCATTGACACAGAAAGAAAAAAACTCACCCATAGAATTTGAATTGGCAGAGTCAAGAAAAGCTCTTTAACATGATGTTTACCCAAACAAAAAGAACACTTAATGTTTTTTCTTCCCTAGAAAAATGGAAAAAGTCTTAGTAAAACCTGACACCTTGGACTGTGAACTGTAAACAGTTTTCATTAGCTACATTTTTTAAGAGAATCAAAACAATTTATCACCTTTCTGTCATGCTCAAGCATTAAGTTTTCATCCTATATATCTAATGAGAGTGCTTCAAATGGGCAAGGTTTATAAAATAGTACTAAACATTCCCTAGCTACAAGACATAAGCTGAACTCACAATACAAAAGACTAACCTTGCCCTGCAGTCTTTTTCAAAACCATTCAGACTGGTGACAGTTTGTGAATAGAAAACATGTTGAGAAGCGCTGGCAAAAGGGCAGTCTGCATTTTCCTGTACAGACAAAGCTGTAAAGCAAATGTAGGAGCCCTGCCAAAGTATGATTTCCAATGCATAATGAATGCACCCAACGCACTCCTCACAGACTGAATGCGCTGCCCTGTTAAAGATGCAGATGAAGCTGTAAATCTGTCAAATGAGCACCATGCTCCTTCTGACGGCAAAACCCGAATCGCCACCATAATGATGCTGCCATTGGCTGGAATCAGTGGGAGACTCTATGTTTCTGCAGCTGTGTAACTTTTTATCTGCCTTGGGGCACCAACCACTCTGACAACTGAGAAGTCTAATCTCTGAGAAGGGGAAAAACGTTGCAGGACGTTTCCATCACACGCAAACAGGCTGCTGACTGACTGCAACAAAGTCTGCAGTGACAGCACCCTTCCTAAGAGACGACAATAACGCCGCCTTGGACGAGGTGATGGGACTCTACACTTCCTTTGTGGTTGCCAAAAGCTTTTCAACCATTGCTGCTTTGGGTTGTCAGAAATAGCGAGCTATCGCATGGTCTGAAAGTGCCCTAGATAGAATATGAAGGAAACCACATAGTCGATTAGGTCAACTATAAAGCGAAAGGCGTGCTGCAGAGTCAACAGAGTCAATATTTTTTATATGAGATTTGCTTTATTTTAAATGACACTTTTTTTTTAAATCTCACAAGTTGTGGTTGAGTCCACAAAGAGTGCAGACTGTCAGCTCAGCTGTTACAATAGACATCTTAACTGCGGTCATCCATGAAGGCTCTGTTTCCCAATTAGAGCAGCTTTTGCATACATTGCTCAGACTGTAATCCCACTGGTTAGGCCAACATTACATAAGGATTTGGCAGCTTTGTGTCTGACTGACAATTAGAGCTAATACTAATCCATTTTATAGCACTGGGACAGCTGGTGGAAAACAACGCTGTTTGATATCATTGTTGCATCTTGTACGGGCTACCGAGCAATGCATTTGCAAAGCACCTCTAAGACTGTTTTTATGTTGTATTTAGTTTTAGTTTTATCATACATGCTTAAATGTTTTATTAAAGCTTTAAAGCATCAGTGTAAACTGATAGAAACTCTTATGTTAAGTTGAATGTTCAGACATTCCTGCATGCATTGCAATCAGATCTGTATCCTGCTCTCAACAATCCCAGGTTTGTGGCCATCTCAGTAATCCGAGCATCTGCTGAGCACCTGAGACAGCCTGACTTGAAACTTAACTGAGGGATTTGTGCCGCTTTTCATCACCATACCACTTGTAAAAGGAATGCTGGGTAAAAGTTTAAGTTGTGCCCTTCCACAAAAAGATCCCCTGAGAGAAACGAAGCACGTTCTTAAAAAATCTTGTTTCCCCTGAGCTACTGGCTCTAGTGGCCTACTTCTTTGAGTTGCACGGATTTTACAGGATCCATATTTGGACTCAGCAGTTTCTCATCATAATGTGGGCGTGTTGACAGAGCATGTCATAAAAGGCAGACAAACACTCAGTGCTCATGAAGACCAGATAATTGAATGACAAATTTGCAAACCAGTTCTGCTTTTTTTCTGCAGCACTGTGCATCATTTTCACCGTGCAAAGTTTCTGAAACCAGAAACTTTCTTTGTTAGCGCTGTCATTAATTAGACGCCACAAAGGGCAGGTGCCAACAAGTTTTTCCACGGCTGACTGACTGAAAGGAAATTTATGAAACTCATTGTAGGGCGCAGGCTAGCCCACAGCTGTCCGCATGTTCACAGAAATTAGGCTATGTCAAACAGGAGGCACACTCTACATGTAAAGCAGTGAGTGAATAGTCAGAAATGAGCATGGCTGGGAGGCCTCAATAGTAGTTATCAGGCTCAGTTGAAGGCCTGGGGTACAGCCAAGGTCTCACAAGCATGCAGCTGCCCACTTACCATAAACACAAAGGCTCAGCATGGCTATGCATGGCAGCCAAGGAGGCCTACGTTTTAAAGCAGGCCTGCTGTTTAATTATCTCATACATAATCACTTGCACTGTATACATTTGTCCAGAACACAAGCTTTGTTGAGCTCTGTAATCGAGGCTTTCAACACACCTGTCCAAGTTGGAGAGAAATGTTGTCCGCTTGAATGCTAAGTCTAACAAAGTCTCTTAATTACAATGGGTTGGAGACACAACATCCATCTACCTCCACAGAAGTATAACACCGCATGATAACAAACCCAAAAGAGAATGAGTCACCTCTAGTGGATGCAGCTCTATTAACTTTCAATCAAAATTAAGAGTGGAGAAGAAAGAACCAATTGAGTTTTACATACAGGAATTCATCCACCCTCCCACACTTCATTTCCACTGATTATATATACATGATGATAATGATAAACAACTTGAGAAAGCTGGGGAACAAAGTTTTTTCCAGATGAGTGTTTAAACACTGTCATAACAGCGGCCTTATGATACACAGGATCTTAAGAGAGCCTTCAAAAATTTGTCTAAATATTTTCAGTGATACGGAAAGGAAAGAGGAATCATCTGCAGGCTCTGATAGGCAGTCTCTTTTGTACTCGAGCTAAAACTGTTCAACAGTTTTTCAGATGAGCTTGCCAGCCCTCCAGGTGTATGCCTCTCAGTTTCAGAGGAAAAGGCCCTGAAAAATGAGCTGGTCCAAGTAACCAGCACAAACAGTCCCTTAAAGCCCTTTTCCAAAATCCCTCATGAAAGGGAAATGAGTTTGGCAAAGAAAATGGTGTGACGGGAGCTCACAGAATGTTACACGCAGGCTACAGAGCAAACAGGATTTTGAACTCAACAGAAAGGCCATGAGCAGCTGATGATGAATATGAAATGTACATGCTGAAAAAGAAATGACACATCTTTACTCTAACAATAACACCATTCCTATTTCCTCATTTTAACTTAGAACTTATGCATGCTGAAGCCACTCTAACAGTAATTATCGTGGCAATGGGACACTGTGAGAAGTTCAGGTTTTACAAGCTCTTGTGTTTATAATCCCACTGAGCACTTAAATTGCAGAATCTGTTGGACTGTATGTCAGCCAGCCCTGTCTCCATACCTGAGGGGAACGTTGGCTGGATTAAGATAAGACAACAACATTCCAGTGCAACGGCATAAACTGTAACATTCAAGAAGGTGGGTCTAAAGGAAGACCCAAATCGCATGGATGCCAAAAAATGATGCGTTGTCATGTAGAAAAACATGCACCTAATAGCTGGTAAAAAAAATTTATCACCCAGGTTTTATACATTTGCCACCAAACACTGCCTTATCTTGACTGAGTGTCTTGCATACGTGACACCTCGGTTTGAGATCACTATTAGTGCTTCAAAGCTAGTCAAATCCCATAAAATGCTTTTGATCCAAGGAATGTGGCATCTATTTGCAAACTTTATGGAAAGCTCAGCCACTTTGTCAGCCACTCTTCAGTTTACACTTGCTGTCAGATGTCAAACAAGCCCAGCACACTTTCTGAGCTTACACTGAGAAAGGTGAGAATGGATGACACTGACATGAAGACTGGTAAGTACCAAGAATCATTTTTAAGACTTTGCATATGTATAAACATATATGAACCTAACATAAAATTACTGACAGTGTTGTATTAACCTTGCCTACAATATGTCATTACACTGTTTCCTTGTTACACTATTAATCAAGGCAGTACAGAACTAATAAAAGGAGAAAGGCTGACAATCAGTTAGAGCTGCATTTATATAGCAGTAATAAACAAGAAAAGACAGAGGAGATATAGCTGAAGCAGTACACATGAGAAAAAGTTGCTAAGCTAACTGAGTGGAGTTAAGTTTCCACAAAGAGGACTACTTTGTTATTGGTCTCTTTCAACTTAACTTTAAAGCATCAAAAGCACCATAAGAGCGAATCACACTCTTTTAAAAACACACGGGATCTTCACACTTTATCAGCTAGCTACAGTTACTAACTTTGCTAACCCCAGAAACTTCTTATTTGAGCAAAAACTACCACTCACAAGCATCACGGTGAGCGCCTCTGACTCTCCGACAACACCGGGTAGCTAGTTTAATTTCGCCGGGCCATGTTTAGCTTTGTTACAGCAGAAAGACAGGACAAGGCGTCAGGTATGAAGCAAAGTGAGCAGGTTACCTTACGTCCTGCTCCAGACACCTCCAGCACACTACAACATTCTCCCAGTGCAGCAAGAGCACTACTGTCCAAGTCTGCACGCTAACGAGCCTGTGACAACATACGCGAGCCGTACCTCCTTTGGCAGGGGGAAGAGGAGCCCGATAACTTCTTTGTAACACTAAAACGTTTCAGTTTGACGTTAATTGTTTGCGTTTTATGGCTCGTTTACACTTTCTGTCACGTTGTGATGGAAACTGAATTGGTGGAAAGTAAAATATCAATCTCTGTGAGACTTTTTTGTAACACCTACCACCCCCGCTCGCGTAACTAGTGGTCTGTTCCGCCCCTGCAGTAATGAAAAGTAATCACAGTTTTAAGCTGTGCATATAGACAGGCTGCTTTGACAATATACAGTGGTGTACCATGAAAACTTTCCAACTGTGTGGGAACCAGAGAGCCAGATTAAGGGAGTGAGAGAAAGATGCGTGATTATATATACATTATGGTCACAAATTAGTCCCGGTATAATGTGGTTTAGTCCCAAATAAATACATTTATTGCAAACAGATGTTATCCCTCCAGGAAGTACATTCTGGCTTTATCATGATATTCATCGGTATGCGATATACTGTTATATAACTTTCCCTGTAGAATTGAGTTTTTATATACATGTACTGTGCAGTAAGTGTACATATGCTCATCTGATTAACTATAACACTACTAACAAACTAACAAATATTTTACTTTCTGATTCATTAAAGAAACTATCAATTGAAGAGAAATTTGGCCTTGTAATCCATTGTTTTTTCTCTCTTTTTAAACATTTTTTTGCAAGCCTAAAGAGGTAAAATGGAGTATTTCAAAAGAACTAAAGCAAACATTAGAGATGGGTTTGTGTTTTCTTTACTATCATCATTTATCATCCTCATTATCATCACACCATCACATTACCACAAGGCTGAAAAGCACTTCCAATACAACCTGTTCAAATATGAAAGCTGTGTGTTTGTTCACTTGTCTATATGTTTAGACCCTGTATGTTCAGTTTGAGCCACTGACAGTCAAAGTGAAACTCGTTCGACATCAAAACTTAAAACTACCAGTTGTCATGACAAGTAGCCTGCTGCACAAATGTAAGGCAACTTGATTTTATTTTCACATCACCAAAAGCTGCTCCAGTAAAAAAAATTCAACAAATATATTTCATCATTCCTTTCTTATTACAACATATGCAATAAGTTCACTCATTTTTAAGGGGCCTAAGTTAACACACTGGGCCTCAGAAGGGTGGGGAGCTCAAGCTCACCCCTGGCAGACACTATTGTTAATCAAGAAGTAACATCTGTTGTGTGCCACTAATCTCCCCCAGACTGTCAGACTGTCCTCCTCGGTTTTAGACTGTCTGCCTTTTGTGTTAAAGGGCAGCAAGGATTTGTCTCTTCCTCTGTGTGGGCTACAGTGTGGGGGTGACAAGTTGCTTTTATGCAAAACCCCTTTTGCAGTCTGGAAGGTGAGCTATGTTAAAAACAAATGCAGCATATATGACACTGCACAGCTTGCAAGCTGTGGTTTGCAGTCCATTAAGACACTGATGACTCATAAGGAAACAGATGATCAAAACAGCTTATAGTGCAGAAGTAGTCTCTTGATTCAACAAGTTTGTGTGTTGTAACTGTCAAAACCATAGGGGGCAGTATCCACCAATCATAAAGCAGAAAGACTGAATCAAGGTGGAATATTTTCTAAATGTGTAAGAAATAACGAGCCTAGATTTTGGTGTTTTAAGTCATTTGTCTTGATTTTGTTCATGTAACTGTGGCTAGCATATGGTTAACAGTAAATAGGAAGTGAGCTCCAACTCCCAGTACTGAGACCCCATGCAGAATGCTGTATGCCATCTGTGGTTCACACTGGCCACAGACAGATGGCTAAAGGACTCCTGTTACAGGAGCCATGTCCTCTCAACTTTAATGAACAGTTAATCCTCTCCATCCCTCACCAAATTCCTCTTTTTATTGTTTGGGATTAAGAAGTTTGTTTTCATTTTTAATTTTAAATGCAGTTAAAACATTAAACTCTGTTATGTTCATTGTTAACTGCAAATTATTTTTCATGCAGAAATAGGAGTGCATTTTTTCCATGTGCTGTATTTGAGCTGTTTGTCATTCCTAGAATTCATGAACTTGCTGTCCCAAACACATTGTCAGCTCTTGAAAAGTTCAGTTTGGTTAAGAGGGTGACACTTGTGCAAAAGAAAAACACTGACACCATTTGTCAAAACTTAGAAGTACATGCATTTACAAATAAATTTTTTGGCAGCCTATTGCTGAAACTGTTTGCTGGTGTTAGTCAATGGAGATACAGTAAATACAGTCAGGATAAAAAAAGAGCATATGGCTTTCATGAAACTCAATCTAAATTTCATTGCCTCTTATCTGTCCCACTAATCCTCTCCCATCATTTTTACAGCCAAGTTAATTGAACTGGCACATCTCTGTGGGTTTTATGATCCCTTCTAAGACGCTCCAAAGCGGTGTTTTTGCCAAAGCGTGCACACTGCTAAAACCTCGACAGCATCTGACAGAGGTGCAGCTGTTCTTCCAGTAACGGTTCATTAGTGACTGTGAGATTGAGATGTTTAGGGGATGAGCTCAGAAGAGTTTTATTTTGACTCATAATAATGTTTATAGTATATGATAAAGTATAAAATGTTAACTAATAATCCGCACTAAAAGATCAGTCTCATTTCTAGAATATAAATACTATAGGAGTAGAAAATCATCATATTATAATATTTGTTGAGGTAAAGAGGCCTAAAGTGGCCAGAATTCCTTCATTTTGTATGTGTAAGTAAATGTAGCAGAGTGAAAACACTTTATTACTTAAAAGTCCTGCATTCAAACCTTTACATAATAACAGTTATATAGACAAAATGTATTGGATATTTAAAGTAAAAGTACTTTATAATTACATTTGCCTGTTTCAGGATATTATATTCTCTGTATAACATTATATTTTTACAAGCAATACATTTGCATTAAATGTGTTTGGAGCCAGTTCTACCTACTTTTGTTTACTTTTGCTTTTTAATTGTTTAAAATGTAGGAAATATAGTTGCATGATGTAAACTGGATATAATCAAAGAATCAGTACTTAACATCAGAAAACGTTCTTACTTTCCATCTCTGGTGATCGGTGATGTTTACCCTGAGATATTTAAAGAGCTCTTATTCTGAAATTTGGCCCACCCACATTCAAGATGTTTTATTTTGAGGACAGTAATTGGTCTTCACGGTTTGCTGTGAGTAATAGATTTATTAAGGAACAGTTGCTCTGGCATCAGTCAGTAACTTTGCTTTGATACAGTGAAAAAGATATTCTTTCCTGAACAGCAAGTGTGTTTGTTGTAGTTACATTTCAAGTGTAGTGTCTAACATCTGTTTTTGTACCACTTTTTAATCTGTTCAGTCATGTTCAAATGTAGACAGCAAATAATACAGATTTTATACTTTGTTAGCAGTGCAACATGTAACCTGAGATTTACCACCAACTGCAGACAAAGCACTTGTGGAAACTCTTCTGTAAATATATTACATCTTCTTTACAATTTACATATTTTCCCTAATAAGTGCATTCACATTGATTTATAAAAAAAATACATGAAATAAAACAACCTCAGGTTAAAATGTTTGGAGTGACTAATACTGAGCAGTTTGCACAGTTTTTGGGGGTCCATCCTCTTGAGGATCCCCTCTCTCATTCTCCATGTGCGCCTGCACCGACCTCCACAGCGCCCTGATGTTCCCCTCACCAAAACCTGTCGCCCCCCTTCGCTCTATCAGCTCGAGGAAGAAGGTGTCCTCTGCAAAGATGGGCTTGGTGAACACCTGGAGAAGGTATCTGGAATGAAAACAAGATAAGGAAACTTGATTATTGTGACTCAGACAAACATGTTGACTTAAAATGCAGCATAGCTTACAGAGCTGGTGTTTGATTAATCTTTTTTCTCCTAGCTTTCACTGCTAAATACAATTTCTCATGTAAGTTTCCTTTTATTATACTTCTTTAAAAGCTAAAACACACAGAGTTTTTATGCAAATATTCCAAGTTAAATGGGTATCTATCACTGTGCTGAACAGTAAAAATTAAACATCTTAATTTTTAACAAGCATAAAAATCCAAATGTTTTGCTAGCTTTCAACAGCTTGAGCTCCTACAAAACTTTGACGTTCAATGTCCCTCTATGATTCTGTGACTCAGCAACACTTGTAGTTAAGCTGCTGATGTAGATAAGCTACTAAAAAATGTCTCAACTATGTTAAAACACAAAGATACCAAAGAGGGACTATCCAGAACAGCTTTAGATAGAGAAGGAACCCCAGGAGACATATAGACAAATTAAAAACTCCATTATAAAAATATACTGTCTGGAACAGAAGCTTGCTTAAGAAGATGTGCGAGGTTACGGCTCTCAGTTGCCTCTCACCTTCTGTTTTCTCTGGATGCCGTCTGTGAGGAGGGATCCTGGTGCAGGTTGGTGTCCAGGAGAATGCCATGCTGCGCCAGCATCTGGGGGTTGTGTCCTGCCTCCTCTATCTCCTGCTGCTTCCCCACCTGTCACAGCACACAGGATAGGTAAAAGAGCTGACGGCCACGGAAGAAGATGACACTTTTGCAAATATGTGTCATATATCATTATCTGATTTTATAATAAGCCGCAGAAGCTGTTTAGTTATAAGACACTGCATTTTAACAGGTGAGAAAATGGTTAATAAAAAGAGAATTGTAAAGAAAGTCCTGGAGTTTATCATTATATCAAGTCAGTAATTGCAAAGTTTTCTGTTTGAGCAGCTGAAACTAAGAGCTGTTAAAAGACAAGCAAATCCCAAAACCTAAAAATCTGTCTCAGGCCTTGTAAAAAGTGCTGGACCGGTTCTCTGTTTGGATTAGTCTTTGGTGCCTGGTGATTCACTATAAAATGGGGAATGTGTGTGTAAATTTGACAGAGTGGAGCCATAAATTCACAAACCAGAGCAGCTCTGTAATGTCGCAATTCAAAAACAACCTGCCAATAATAGCATTTTATCACACGCCGTAATATCTCTTCCAAGTTGTTATGTTAAATGCAGGTCATTTCCTGTATTTATCAGTAAAGTTGCTGTACAGTTCTGTGTGAGTCAGTCAAACCTCGGTGTAGTAGGCCAGAGGAGGAGAGAAAAACTGGACACCAGCTTCAGCCATTGTATGTGCAGTAGAAATGATGTTTTTTGTGTACAGCCCGATGTGCTGGATCCCTGCAGCTCTGTGCTTCTCCAAGAAGGTGTCGACCTGATTTCTGCCTGAAGGTGTAAGTGTACAGTGATGCAGGAATTTTAATATCACAAAATATGGCAGATGGGAAACGCCTTTAAAGATGGGAGTGGCTATTGTTACCTTGTTCAGGCAGTGATTCTGCAATAACAAACTTGCAGTCAGGCTCTTTTTTGTCCACAGAAGGCAGGGCGATGCCCATTTTGCTGCATTTCCAGTACTCCATGGCGGTAAGACGTAATCCAATTCCCTCCTGGTTTATGACGAAACCTTCATCCACATCTTCATTACTACTCGGAAAAACATACAGTCATCTTTAACACTGAGATCAAGTAGAACAAAGCAGAGAAAACAACAATAAATGTCTTGAAATGGCGAGTTTCTCACCTGTCAATGAAAAACCTCTGAAAACCAAAGAGCTTCTCATACCAGCTCATGACCTGGTGGGTTGTTTTCCTGGGACAGGCGTAGGTGATGTGGTCAAAATGTGTTATCGGACAGGACTCATCCTCTTCCTCCAGGCCACAGTCCTTTTCACTGACATCAAACCCGGGCAGGAAGCTTCCCTCATATCGTGTCCTGTCAATTAAAGTGTGGCTCACATTTCCCACGATTGATTTAACCACAGAGTAGGTGACATAACCACGATCGTCCTGAACTGTCGTGGGGGGGACCAGGAAATTGCAGCCCAGCTGTCGAAGAGCGCTGAATGACCTTTCCACATCCTCCACCTCGAAACACACGTTGCTGACAGTATCCACCGGGTAATACGGGCTGACATCGTAAAGACATCTCGCAGAATGATCCTGGGTGTATTTCCCCACAGTGACCCGGTGTGATTCAGGTGGAAATCTGTCTGTGATGCCCAGCGGCTCTTCTTCATTCAATCTCACTCTGCTGAGGCTTGGACTCTCATTTACGACAAAAACTGCTCCTCCTTTTCTAAGAGCCAGCTGCCTGGATCTGTCGGTCAGTCGGGTGGCAAATAAATTAAACTTGAATTTGGAGACAAGGTCGTTTGCTATTTTCTCCGCGTTAGAAACGTGGAGCGAAATGTGGTGTAACCGGCTCAAGTAAGCTGCCATGTTTAGATGTGACGTTTTGGCAGGAGGCGTGTCCAAAATATCTAGTGACCCTTGTCCTTATTTTATTACTGTCCACATATCCATGTCATATTCATTTATGCATTTATGTGCGTATAATATGTCGATTATAATCTGCTCCAACATTTTAAATATCTAGTTACAAGAGGTCAATAAAATTAAAGTCATAACCAACTAAAAGTATATTTTTTTGTGTTGAAACAGCATACATTTGTACTATCTTTTGTGATTTTTCCTCTTTCTTCTTCCTTATATAATATTGAGCAATTTTAGTGTGTAAAGTATAAATAAAAACTAAGGCTTGTGAATATGTTTCTGTGAATAAAACTGTACATAAAATTAATCTGGATTAATCTGCTGTCTACAATTTTAAGATAATTTTTAATTAAAAAAAACAGTCAAAATTTTGCTTCCCACAATTTGTACAATTTGTACAATTTGTATGTAGCAAAGTGGCCGGCGTTTTTAATAACCTTGGATATTTATAAAATGTTTAGTCAAAAATTTAAGACTGTTTCTCATACAACATTTAAAAAAATCACTTCAAAGAACAGACAAAAAAAATCACTGGCTAAATCTTTAAAAAAAAAACTACAGCCCACTACAACTTCTCCTTTATATCAAATATCCTTGAACGTCTCATGTACTTCCGTCAGTGTCCGTTGTGATTTTTTCCGATGGTTCATGAAGGCAACGTAGTACTTCCCTTTTATCCAATCGCATTGAGCACTGAGCCAGATGATTGGTGACGAAGGCAGGCAAGCGTTTATTTTGGCTCTGCTACTCATTTGTCTCACTGTCGCCGCCATTAAACAACACGGAGGCAACGTAAACCATGGAGTGTCGCGGACTTATACCATGATTAAAGGACTACAGAGGCTTTGCCCGGGCGTGGTTTATTCTGCGAGAGGTTAATGTGTCCGTAAAGGTAAACATGTGAGAGCCCAACGGGGTCGAAATAACTCGGATCGGGAAAGGTTTGACAGAGCAGGAGGAGGGGGTACGAGAAGGGTTTGTTGTGGTTTTCCAACAGCACTTGAGAAACGAGCCCAGTCACGAAACGGTAAGAGTTTGACATGTTTTTCTGAACGTATTTCGGATAATGACATGCTAAATGATAGCACGTTTTGTTAAATGTTCGTTAAGTGTTGAAACGAACGGCAGCTATGTATGCTAGGTGTTTAGCTTACCAGCTAGCAAGCTAACACCAAACATTGATCACTATTGCAAGGTAAGTGTTGTAATTACATCATAATTTCAGACTGCTAGTGTCACCGGAGCTGCCTGACTAAATGCAAGTTATATAAACTGCCGAAACACATACAATGAAATCTTTTCACTTGATTTATGCATTCAAAACGCAAAACTAGAAGTATTTCATAATCAGTGACCTTCAAAATTATTTTCAAAGCTGTGTTTATGCTTCACATCTAACTAGATTTATCATCACAGTTTGATCATCCAAAAGTCATACACAATGACGGAACAGAAGATTAAATGGGTCTGTGACTACTGCACCTATGAAAACTGGCCATCTGCAATCAAGTGCACCATGTGCCGTGCACAGAGGTCGAGGGGTCCCATCATAACAGAGGAACCTTACAAGAACAGCCCCGATCTGGACCCTAGTCTGGAGTGGGACACTCCCAGAACTGAGAGTGGCAGCAGCCTCCTCATCTGCCCTGACTCCAGTGCTAGGCCAAGAGTCAAGTCAGCCAGCATGGCTGAGATTGCAAATAAGTGGTCCTGCCAGATTTGCACCTACCTGAACTGGCCCCGGGCGATCCGCTGCACACAGTGCCTGTGCCAGCGCCCGAGGACCAGCAGCCCCACTGAGACCCCCCAGACTTCAGGCTCCAATGGAGGCTGTCGTCCTGCTGTCCACTCTCCTGTGGATACCTGTGAGGAGTACAATGACAGAAACAGACTCAACACTCATCAGCAGCACTGGACATGCACAGCTTGCACTTACCAGAACTGGCCCAAAACTACAAAATGCGTGGTGTGCGACCACCCCAAGCCCAACAACCAGGAAGCTATAGAGCTGGCTGGGTCTTTGGAGCCAACACCCATGATCAATGAGCAGGACAGGGCTAGGTGGAAAGGCAGTTGTAGTGGAGGCCAGAGCCAGAGAGTGTCCCCTCCGATGCCCAAGAGGGAAGACAATGTCAAAATGGACTTCCAGAGGATAGAGCTTGCAGCTGGAGCCATGAGCAGCAAAGAGGAGCAAGAGGTCGACTTCAAGAAGCTAAAGCAGATTAGAAACCGGATGAAGAAAACAGACTGGTTGTTCCTCAATGCATGTGCTGGTGAGTTTTTAAACATCACTACATGTCATTCCTACAAGCGCTGAAGTGATTAAGTTATTAGTTGATCCACCAAAAGCTTAAGTGAATACAATTTGTATAAATCAGGTCAATTTCAAACATTGCTGCTTTGAAAATGTGAGGATTTCCTCTTTTGATGTTTTAAATAATTGAAAATTTGATATATTTTGGTGTTTTGTATCTTGACTGGACAAAACAAGCCATTTAAAGGCATTGTTTTGGACCCTGGCAACCATAGTTGGCTGTTTGTCCATCAATAAATTAAACATTAATCAACAGATTATCTAATAAGGACAGTAATAAAAAGATGCAGCTTTCATGTTGGCATTCTTTTGCTTGTAGTAAACCCTGCGCATTCAATATTCATGAATAATCTTACTGGTACAAAGAATCCATACTTTTGTCCCATTTTTTTTCCCTTCGTAACAACACTTTTATTGTCACACCAGCTTTTTGTTTCCTTCCATGATGTCATGCTCAGTGATGACAAAGCGCTCTAGAAAGAGGCAACTGTTTGATTGTTTCTGTCCCAATGGCATAACACTCACTTTCCGTCAAGTTCTATTTTATTACAGGGCAGATGGTGCCTCACCCTGCAAAAGCCCAAGGCTGTGTAGTAGTGTGATCCACTAGGAGTGTTATCAGTAAACAACACCATGTTTTTGTTGTTTTGAATCCACGTATTACAACACAACAGGACTTTTGTAGAAAGTGAGCTGCGCAAGCTCCGTGAGAAGCGTCTAATGTCACAAGATGCTTTTGGGCTGAAAATATTCACTGCAGTGGGATGATACTTACAAAACACAAAGCATAAATGATGCTGAATGGCAGCATAATAAATGTGTGTAACTAAATGGCTTGTAGAAATTTAATCCAACTCATCACTAAACCTGTGGCTGCCCCTGCTGTGCCACAGAGAGTGTCTTTGACAAACTGAGAGGGTGTGATTGCTTCCCAGCCGGTGGGGATGAATGGGCCGTCTGGGCAGCGCAGTGAGAGTGGAGCCTGTGGACCAGAGACTCTCCTTGGCTCGCAGTCAACAGACCCTGTAAACAGTGGTGCTTATGTGCTGACCAGAGGCCTCCAGGAGGCAAAAAAATAGCCTTGACAAGACGTAAATGCCAGTCAAAAAAAACAAAACAAAACAAAACAAGAAATAAACAAACATGAAGGCAGCGCATGATCATGGTCCCTCCTGACCTTTGCACTGATTAACCTCTGCAGCCTGTTGTTGTGGAACATTACTCTTATGTCACAGCGAGACAGCGTTTTCATCCTTGTCCTGCATCAGCCTTGTGCCCACATTTGCAGCATTTTTTTTTATTCAGCGCTGTGCCTCTTTGTTCAGACTCTGTCAGCTGACTTTTTTTCAGTTATGTTGCTGGTGTGACAGTTGAGCTCTTCAAAGGGGTTTGTCAATGAAGGAAGTGCCTGAGTCAAGCTGCACATTATGGCCAAGCCAAGCACTTCCTCAAGTCTCACAGCTTGATCTCACTTCACTCTACTGTTTCCACACATTTCTGCCTCTGATGTTTTTTCAGTGCTCTGTATTTGGGAAAGTGTTCAGATGATCCCATTGATTCTGTTTTCCCCCAAAAGGAAGCAGACTCTGTTTGTGTAATATCGTTCTTTTGTTTCACTGAAAGACTTAAGCTGGCGACTCTCGCAGATGCAGATAAAGTTTCACTGTATTTGTATCAGGCTTATAGTCTAATAATGCTCATGCTGATGTTGTTTACAGTTTATTTGTGAAGTTTATTCAGGCTGATTCTTAGAAAAACACAGTGAAGGAGCTTTTTGTGTTTTCCTTCAAACACAGGGAATTACTTAATTGATCAGCTGAATTTTAATCCAAGTTAAAGAAATTCAGTTATCAGTGATTGCAAAACCGCAGCACACTGTGTGTTTTCTCTGTAGCAACACAGTGTGCTTCAGTGTCAGGCCTTTATCAGGGTGTTTTTTCCAACATGAGATGCTTTTTATCAGCAAAGTTAATGTTGAACCTCTTATACTAGGAATAAGAGGAGTGGAGTTGGGATACCAGTGTTAGGTCTTGTTTTTTTTTTTTCATTTCAACTTTGACCTTAACAAAGCAAATTATTGTATAACTTGTTCTTATACACTTGCAAAACAGGCAACCATATTCTCGCTTGTTCAGGAGGTCCCCAGCTTGAAAGTAGATTGCAGCCATTCAGCATCTATTTATGGATGTGTCGACCCAGCTCGTGTAAAAGGAGACTGGGCTTCCTTGGCATGTTCCAGTGCAGGTTCTCTCAAGGTAACTGTCCTTGAGAGAACGTCCTCACATAAGGCAGTCTATTAAAATTAGCCAGCGCGTCAGTGTTTAGTCAGTGTGCTACCTAGCTGCCGCTCATCTCCCTCATAACAGATGTTGATACTACCAGGTCCAAAGGAGGGGGAGGATGCTAATCTGCACAGACTGTCCTCTGTTTGACGCCGCTCTCTAATAGCTCCGCATTATAAGCTACACTGCACTATCAGTTCTGCTATGTAGTAGCCTGACAGTGTGCTAAGTGTTCTCACACTGGGTTAGCTAGTGGCTACATCTAGAGGTCATCTGAATAGTGAGACTGATGTCAAGAGCTGAAGCGCTCTGCTCACTCGGTTCTTTTTCTGTTTATCTCTTTTCCTCCAGTTCAATTTGTTATGCAAATTCCTCCCAGATTTTAATATTAATTGGCTGTTACTGAGAACAATATGATGTGTTAGCACAGTTTGATGGATATATCTATAGTTCTTTTATTGAACACGGCAAGCTGTCTGTTGCATCTCGCTTCTATTACAAGCAAGGACATGGAGTTGGAACTCCTCCAAAAGCCAGTCTAATCCGTTTACAAAGAATAGGCCTGTTTTAAAAGGATTCTCATGTCTTTCAACGTTGATTAATTTTTTTGTTTGCAGATGTGTCTGAACAAGGAGCACAAGTTTGTGACATAATAGATTCACCTGCAATACACAAGATTAAAGTAATGCACACTAATACTGCAGCCCTTCAACAAATCATACCTTGCATGAAGGTTATGAAGTTTGTTGTTTTTAAAATTGATACACAAAGGTGTTGATTCAACTCCATGGTCAATATTGAGATTGCTGTTGTGTGTATTGTCAGTTTTTCTATTATTTATTGGCATAAAGATGACTGATGACAGCCAGAGTTTGTGTACTGTCAGTAGACGTGTTAGCTGTTCTGTTAGCTTGCTTGTTTATCCGAGAGCAGTGCACCTTCTTCCTTTGTAAACCATGTAAATGTGTGCGTCAGCTCCATCTAAATTCAGTAGGTTGTTTACACTAATTCTTGGAAGAAGAAACTGTATATAGAGGCACTGATCCATTTTAACTTTTCAGTGCCAACAGTTGTGTCCTATTTTCTAACCTTCCTTCCTTCCTGACCTTTCTTCCTTCCTTCCTTCCTTCTTCTACTGCAGGCGTGGTCGAGGGAGACTTGGCGGCAGTAGAAGCCTACAAGTCGTCCGGCGGGGACATCGCCAGGCAGCTCACCGCTGACGAGGTGCAGCTCCTCAACCGGTCCTCGGCGTTTGACGTAGGCTTCACCCTGGTCCATTTGGCCATCCGCTTTCAGAGGCAGGACATGCTAGCCATCCTGCTTACAGAGGTAAGTTTGTTGATAGATTTTATTTGTCTGTGCTGCCCCACTGCACATCCTCTTTCAGTAAATGGACCTCAAAATGTACTATGAGTTTTTTTTTAAGGGTTGTTCCCTACTCTACACACATTTCTGCACATGAATACCCGAAAATATCACACAAGTAAACTCTGGAATTGTCCATGTGATTTTTATGCCATTCAATACTTCTCCTGGACAACCACTTCAGTCTATAATTGTCCTGCGCCAGTGCGGATGATATATAGCAGATGCCCGTGATGCATATAATTACAGCAGAAGTGCACTTTGAGGATTAGGTGGAGGATTAGCCTGGCTGCAGGCCTGTCACTGGTTCCTAATGGACGTGATGCCACAGAGCTGATGTGGTTTGCAAGGAGGGCAAGCAACGATTAGGAAAGGCATCGAGGGCTGCACTGTGAAACAAGTCACTGAGGTTGAGGGAGAAAAGTGGTGTCTTTACGGTGTGTGGCAGAATTTGAGCCTCAATAAAATAAATACATGCATGTGTACTACACTGTGCTCTAGTTTTCTACACACAGTTTTCAAAGAATAAATATTTCTCTTTCCCAAACTGAAACACTGTATGTGACTTACATGTATCATAAGTGTCTTATCGTGCCCACTGGTGTAGTTACGTGTTACTTCCAGTTAATCTGAGTGTATATTTTTGTAGGTGAGCCAGCAGGCAGCGAAGTGTATCCCCTCTATGGTGTGTCCCGAGCTGACAGAGCAGATCCGCAGGGAGATTGCAGCCTCGCTTCATCAACGCAAAGGAGACTTCGCCTGTTACTTCCTCACTGACCTGGTCACCTTCACCCTGCCTGCAGGTAACAGCCGTATCTTGATGATCACATCAACCCCCTGACTGAATTGTCTTGCCTATGTGTAATGCTATACCCTTCTGTTAATCCCTAAATAGATTAACTTTATTGGGCTCCACTGACAGATTTTTTTCTTAATGAACAGCTCAATTTAAACCACATCCACCTCAAAAAACAGTCTTAACATTTGTTATAAGGAGGGTGTTGAATGACAATTGACACTGAAAATTGCGTGCTACATTTACTTTGCAAGGGTTGAATTGGAAAAAATAATAATCAAAAAATAAAGGTATTATTTTTGTGATTTGTAGGCTTGTAATAATTTCATGCACAACTGCAGAGTTTTGCTCTGAACAACACAATTGTACAGCTCTTCAGCGTGTTCTCTTGGATGTTTTTTTCGTTCTCTCTGGAGAATTGGAGGAATGACGGCTTGCCTTGTTGTGCAGCATTGCTGAGAGAAACGGCAGCCGTGTGTCCCGTCCCTGTGGCATAATGTCTTCACTGACATGACATACACTTTGCTTTTTCCGAGCTACCAGTTGTATTCTGATTCAGACCCCCTGGTGTTGCTGGGATGAAAGATTATGCAGGCTTCACTGATAGACATGATTTTTTTTTCTTTTTCATGTTATGCCATGTATTTCTTTACAGACTGCATTTGGCCCAAGGCCAGCTGCAGGACGCTCTCCCTCTGTTTCTGTCTCTCTTTTTCAGACAAAGCCACTGCCATTCACTATTGAGCCAGAGAATAGCCACCAGTGTTCTGGCTTTGTGTGTGCACAGTTCAATACACACAGAAACACAACATGCTGCACAGAGCTTGTGTTTACAGTGTGCCATTGACAAAATGTCAGCCAGTGAATGGAACTGCGGAGAACATCCCCTCTGTGTGTCATTACTGTTGCGTTTCTGTTGCCCTCGGTGCTGTGTGCCACTAGCTAATAATAATCATGAAAACATAATACCTCTCCTGTATGTCTCTGCAGATATAGAGGACCTGCCGCCTGCTGTCCAGGAGAAGCTGTTTGATGAGGTGTTGGATCGAGATGTGCAGAAAGGTATCCAAGATGTATTCATCTTTATATTTGTTGTCTGCGACGGCTGAGCCATGATGGGTTTTTGGTTACCTGTGATTCATCCTCTGCTGTGACTTTGGTCTAAAAACCAACATCTGCTCCTGTGTTCCTCCAGTCAGCTCACCACCTCCTGCTTCCTCCTCTGTGCCCTCTCTAATTTGGTTAATTGAGCTTGTTGGTTTTCCTCCCTCATGCTTAACCAATGACACACTCCCAGGACTGCACCGCAATGCTCTGTGTGTGTGTGTGAATGCTTGTGAACATCATGTGTTTTTGCATGTTGTACTGTATCACTGAATCAGAGGAGTCTTGTGACCTATTTAAGCCTGTATAAACTGGGTTACTGGGGAGAGGTACTCAGGCATTTTTTGTTTTTTGCATGGGGAAATAGCTGAGGAAGCAGGAAAGGTGTGTTTAACAACATTAAACACAGAAAATGCTGAAAAGCTGGTTATACGATGCGCAGTTTGTTTCCATAATAACTAGGTGCAGCATTTGCAAATCTGAATCACTCAACACGGCATCTCAGCGTGTGCAGCATCTCTGCCTCTAAAGCTGAGCCTTTCTAAACAGATTAAACTGTCAACTT
>JAPZDY010000014.1:6854052-6865861 GCA_029783645.1 Ctenochaetus hawaiiensis | reverse complement strand
CATTAATATAAGTTACAAAAGATAGCAGACTGTCTGATTATTAAACTGATATCTAGATATATTTATTACATAAGACCGATCTTAAAGTGCAAAAATGGAAAAACTCCATCCATTCATATTCCCTGTTTAACCTTAAATAATCCCTCCACATTTCATGCTTTCATTTGCATCAGACACTTTAGGCATGCAGCATGGGCGCATTCTCGACTGTTTCAGTGGCATCTTGGCTCGATGAACTGCTGACTCAGTCAAACACACCACGCTTGACGTCATCACACCGCAGACCAGTCTGCCGGGCTCGTGGTTTATCAGGTTGAATTTATCTGGTTTTACTCATAAAGCTACCCCGTGAATCCTCCTTTGATTTCGACAAAAAAGACGACTCTTTCCAAGATAAAAGTATCACCATCCAAAAGTATCACTGTCTGATCACGTGTGTAGAAAAAATGAGTTCAACTTATCCTCATTGCGAAGAGATAATCTTGTTGATAGTTTCTTTTTCATGGGCTTAAAGCTAATTCAGGGGTTGAAGCTAAATCAATTCTATGACGGATGAATTCTTAAGTAGTCCAACACTGATTATAAGAGTGTAAAGGCCTAAAAGGTTGGCACAGAAGCTACTTTAAGTGCTCTTGAGTCGCTACAGAGCCGACGGTTTTCTTCAGTCCGTGTGCACGCAGCCGGCAGACTTGTGCTGCTGGCTGTATCTGTACGTGCAGAGTCCTACAAACAAACGCCAGGAGGTCTTCGCTCCCTCCAACCTCCAGCTGACAATGGTCATTGTTCTGGAGACGCAGAGAGAGGACGCTGGGAGGTGGGAGGATGGAAGGTGGAGGGTGTTATGTTTTCCCCTGCCAGGACCTGGGAGGCTATCTGGGACCTGTGGGGGGGGGACCTGTGCGGGGAGTGTATGTGGACACAGAGATAAGGTGGCACTCTGAAGAGGCTTGTGAGGAGAGAGAGCTTCTGTCGGCCTCACTGATGTTGAGACAGGAAGGAAGGATGATGCACAAAAAAAAAAAAAAAAAAACAGGTGCAGGAAGGGAAACAACACTGTAGCAAACACATACAGACAGAATCCAGTCGACCAGGAGGGGCCTGATTATAGCAGGGAGAGGCGTCGAGGGACAACAGCGACAGAGGAAGAGGAGAAAAACAGAAGAGGAGAGAAAAAAATGGAGATATAATTGTGAGCGTTAGAGCGGTGGGATGAGAAAACAACGTGGCAGAGAAAAGCAAGCCAGCCCGCAGGGAGGCAAAACAGACAACCTTGAGATAATCTGTGGGACGGGCAGAGGGAGAAAAATAACCTTATCAGTGCAGAGAAACAGAGGGCACGCTGAGCGGAGAGAGGATATGAAAACACGAGAAAAAGGGAGTGAAAAAAACCCCCCTGCACAAATAAGAAGAAAAGCTGGAGGAGGAAAAAAAACGGAAAACAAAGACGGAGCGAATAACACAATTAACTGTACAAACCGAAGCCGATGAGGCCCAGGGTCTCGCCACGGATGCGGGCGGCGCCGGATGCCACCTCGCGGATTTGCTCCACGCTCTGGACCCGCGTGCCCTCCCGGAGAGCCTGGTAGAGCCAGGTGTTTCGCCGATAGAGGTTGAGGATGTGGCACAGGGTGGAGTCTGCCGTCTCCTCCACGGCTGCGGAGGGAATGTTACACACAGCGATGCCTGAGGAACAACACACACACACACACACACACACACGTACACACACACAAGGCAGAACAGTTAATTAATCTTGCTCAGGGCTAAAAAAAAAAATCAATATCACAATTCTACTTATGGTATTTCCTTTTAATATAAGTTGCCCTGTTTTGTCCTGTTTAATCACAGTGTGACGAGTTAAAGACACTTGCTGATAAATTGCGGCTTATTTACTAATTAATTGCTATTTTGAGAATTGATATATGGATAAAATACATGCACTAAGAAATTAAATGGGTTGCTAATTTGATAAATTTGATTGATTGTCTGGCTCTTCTATCAATATTTATCAACATATAGCGATTTAATACAAAACTACTATATTATAAAATTATAAACTTGATGTTCAGTGTAATTAACTTAACTGCTATTAAGCCTAAAAATGACAAAAGCTTCAAATACATAAAAAATGAAACTTTAAATCTAATTTTGGTCATTTTTAATAACAGTTTAACTAAAAATCACTAATTAAGGTGACAGACTTTTGTATACATTCCCCTCATGTCATGGTGAGGTATGTTGAATTGATGCAAAGCCCCATTCTATCTGAAGTTCTGTCTACCATAAAGCAAGTTTTCAAGGCTGTTTGTCAAGATCTCCTGCAGTCGAATAATTCTGTTGCCTTCAGGAATTTAAACCCCTGACCTTGTGGTATTACCTTGCCTATCCTCCGACAACACAAAGATTTCCATTATCGACACTTAAGCACTTCTGCCTACCCTCGTTCTCCTCTCATGTCCTCATCCCACTCTGTATCTCAGAGTAACAGCACAGCCGTCTCTGGACAGCAAAAAATAGCCAGAGCCTGCTCAATCAATGGCCCCTTTTCTTCTCCCCGAGAGCAGCCATCATATCAGTGCCGCCTTCTCCAGGCACGATAGCTTTTGACTCCTGCTCCGCGAGGCAGAGCGCCTTCGGTGAGTGGGTGGCAGTTAGACACAGTATCTCGCATTGGCAGGGAAATGGCAGCTTTGTCAACTGTAAGGGCTGTTTGAGCCACCAGCCTGCTGATAGAAGCCTGGGTGGTGGTTCAGAGAGAAGACTGAACTCTCCTCTTTCTTTCTCTCTCTCTGTCTGTGTTTTTTCCCTCTCTGTCTCTTTGAACATTTCGGCTCACAGTGGGATGTCCAGCGTTCATCTGACTATTTAATTGAGCCTTTGATCGCGTTCTGAAAATCCATACAGTGAAATAAAATTGAGGAAACAGTAAACATAAAGCAGTAGCCCTTTAAAGCAGAATCATTTTCCACTGCGCGGACTTGTTTTTGACCTCTCGTTACAGCGCCAACCTTTGGCCAATCGCTGCAGTTTTCAACATGCCACATTGCAGTGGCGTGCTGAATCATCCCCTCAGGATTCACCCAAATCTGATTACTAGCGCTTGAGGTGTCACATGTGATTAATGAAGAGACAAACAAGCAAGTAAGCAGACACCAATCTGCCCTGCTACCCATTAAAAAAAGCAATACATCACGGGATATGGTTAACATCAAAGCATCGCAAGTCTACTGTGATCTCGCTCAAAAAACAAAAATCTCTTAAATATTCAGATCATTAAACAGACACATTCAGGACAAGATAAAGTTGCATTTCTATCATTCTAGCAGACTATTTTAAGAGTTCGTACCCAGCTCTCCGGCAGCCTTGATGTCGATGTTGTCGTAGCCGCTGCCGATGCGGATGATGATGCGTAGAGCTTTGAACTTTTCCAGGTCCTCTCTGGTCAGGGTGATGGTGTGGTACATCATGGCCCCCACCGCCTCATTGAGCACCTACACACATACATCAACAATATTTAGCATGACAATTGAATGAAAATCAACCTTTTTTTTCCCCAATTACATCGTTTAATTCATTAAATGCCTTTATTTTGTTGATCATTCTTTCCATTCATTCATGCAACATGGCTATTAGTCCATCTGACTTCATAAGAACTCATGACAATCACAAGATTCACATTCCGTCCAGAGGAGCCATGAAAACCACATTTGCCATGACTTCTGATTCTTAAGGAAATATTTCAGATTTCACAGCGAGGGGGAACCACAGACATCACATGGTCACCAGCAGCACTGACACATTCCTCTTTTTTACAGACCTGCACTGAAGTGGAACAAGTCATTATATTGTGTCAGAGGGGACACGCTTCTGCATGATCATCACAATTACACTTTAGACTCCCAGGGTGTTTATGGACAAAGGATCTGGGCAATTGACCGGACAGAGAGGTCAAGTCAGCTGCTGCTGATCGCAAGATGAACAACGAGGTAAGACATCACATGGGAGGTCAATTAAATAGAGAAAAAATTGCTTCTTGAGTGAAACCAGCGCCTGGCAAGACACCTTAAAAATGAAAAAGATCAGGATTTTAAGAACCCATTTGTATTTCTGTGCTGTGTTTTGTAATTCTAGTATCATTACAGATGCATACAGAACTTGCAGCAGTTGCACATCTGTCCATCCTGGAAGCTTTTTTGACTTTTATTCATAAATGAAAGGATTAATTTTTCCTTAATCAATAAGCGGGTGATATTTTGGGTTGTTGTTGAAAGTCATTTCAGGTGGTTGTTAAATAATGAAGACAATAACTCCCATGATCCCCTGCAACTTTTGTTTCCATTGTTTTGATTAATTATATTCTTTGACAGGTTTTTGAGAATTCCTGCTAAAAAAAAAAAAAAAAAGCAAGGACAAACCCCCGCTTGAAAATTAATAAAGCTCACGAGTCCAACGCCTCAGGGTGAAAAAAACAAAAAAAAAGTCTGAATTCAGTCACCTCGGGGGGGCGTCACTGTGAAAAGCTAATCCTCTGCCACTTGACATGGACAAGGTGACCTGGCCCGTGATTCAGTCTGATGTGGATCTAAACTATCCCCCCCCCCCAGTATCAGCCCCGGCTCCTGTCAGTGCCTAAATAATGGCTCTCCAGCCAAACTGCATTAGCTTTCCTGTGATTAGCAGATTAGCCTTGAATTTACATACTGCTTTTATTAGAGCGATGTCTCGGACAGGCCCAGCAGATATTCGTTCAAGGTTAAAACACTCACAAAAAAACCCTGAAAACACACACACATACACACTTTTTCACTCCTTCAGAGCTGTGCTGGAGTGTCTGGTGCAGTTCTTGAGAAAGAAAAGGGGTCTTTTAGTTTATGTGATGACGTTTTTTTTTTTGAAGGGAGTCTTGCTCTGCTTACAGTTTTTTTTTTAATGGAAACTCTGACCTCATCCAAATCCCCCTGCTCCAATGAGCCCAAAGCCTTATTGGTTTAAGGTCTATCATTTCTGATGATGCCTCGGCTTCGAGAGGCCAACCCGTTTTGGCCTGTGCGAGTGTGACACAAAGAGTTTACTTATAAAAATTACTTTCACTTTGGTGATTTATGTACTGTACAGCTTGTGTGTGTGTGTGTATTTGACTTTGTGGCTTACTGGGGAGTGATTTTATGGTTATGAAGTCATCCCACTAGTGAGCAGTGTGAATGTGGTCGGGATGAGAGGTGGCTGTAGGCTGAGAACAGACCTTTTCCACCTGGCAGAGAAGATTTTGTTGTTTCTTTTTTTAAGCATTTAGCACTTCTAAAAGACATGATATCAGCATTGAGCAATACAGAAAAGTGAACTTAATACTGCAGGACAACATCACACAATAATGTGGAGCATGTTGTAAAGAGAAAGCTTTTATCGATTGCACCTTTTAAACTTATTTCAGCAGTGAAGCAACAAAAAAGAGAAGATTTTCAAAGCAGACATTTCATTCTTTGTGTGAATGAGGCTAACATAGCAAAGTTCAGTTCAAATCATAACAAAAGCTGAAGGCATTTTCTCCAGAGAATACGGACTTTATGGATTTTTTTAAAACATTTTTTGATATATTTGCCTTTTTGTCCAGAGCTACATTAGATTAAAAGCCCATTTATGTCTTTACAGTGCAGTATATGAAGCTATTGGCTTGCTAGCAGCTACTAGCTAGCATAAAAAGCCTGGTTATGAAACAGCTAGCCTAAACCACACTAATAAACACATTATATCTTATCTGATTGATGTGCATAGCAACTGAACGTTGTGGTTTTAACAGAGGATTATATGCCAGGCACAGCTGGACAAGCTGTTTGCAGTCTGTGTGCTAGCTTAAGCTAACCAGCTTATTATGGTCGCTTCATAATTACAGGACAGACATGAGCGGTAGCAAGTTCACTCATCTGATGTTGAGGCTTTTTAAGAAAGCAAATGAGCATAATTCCTTTAACCAGTGCTGAAACATTTAGCAAATTTATCAGTTAGCTTAATAATAGAAAATTAATTGACAGTTTTGATGACTGAATAAAAGTTTGAAGTCACTATAAATCCAAAAATCCAAAAGTTTGCTGTTTTTTTTTCTTTTAATTTGAGGCTTTGCTGCTACCACATGTGCAAAATAAACTATTTTTGATTTTTGGATCATTTTTTGGATAAAATATGGAATTTAAAGATTTAATTATTGCATTTTTTAATTAAATGAAATACCAATATCTCATTTAATAATGGAAACAGTCAATAATTGCAGATCTAATCTTAATAACACTAGAGGATCAATGGTCAGGCAGTGTATAAAGTTGACTTTTTGCCATTTTAACTATCATCCAACTTTTAAAAGCCAGATGTGGCTACAAGAGAAACTCTGGATCATCGACCTTGGTTGATGATGTTGTAGCGCAGGTGCAAGATCTGCTCTCACTGAAGTGATGTTGTAACTCCATCTCAATCAGTATTCACTCATGTGTTTCATCATGCACTTTTCACCAGAGAAATAAAGGATTACGTGGTAGAAAATCTGACTCAACCTCTGGCCACTTTCATATTCCACCTGTGAGGAGCCTTTACATTAGTCTCTGTATATGTTGCTGTGGATGGAGCAGAGTGTAGCAGCTGGTGTCTGGCCTGACAACAACATACTACACCTGAGTTATCAACATTGCATCTCCGTATCTGTGCCACAGAAAGAAGAGATTGGACATTTTCAATCTACAGTACACCGCCCCTCTGGGTATCAAGACAGCAAGTTATTACTGTGAACTGCTGAATATGCTTGCGAGGTGAACATTACAATCATGTTCCTCCTGATAAGGCAGTGCTAAAACAAACAAAAAGCTACCCGCACCCCCTTCTTCCTCGCCACCCAAGGTCTTTGAATGAATTGATCTCTATGCAAATGCTTTGTTTTTAATATGTCCCATTTTCATAAAAACAGTGAGAGGGAAAAAAATGTGGCGGCTCTCACTCCGTCTGCAGATGGAGAGATAGCACTTCGGTGATACCCATCTCCATGGTTGTATATTGTTTTGCAGCCACGGCGCTGCATAAAAAGCAATAAAGAGCCTCTACAAGCCAATGTAATTACACCGCATCCACAACGTACAAGACTCTCTATTAGAACAATGGCACTGATATAGGCAATGCACTCTGTGCCACAAAGTAACATTAAATCATAATGAAGCCACTATATTTAACTGGCAAGTGCATATGGAGCCAATATAACGCGCTTCACATTTCAGTGCTGTAATAGGAAAAGAAAGAGGGAGGTATGAGTGAGTGACAAGCTCCGTCTCTCCATCATGTTTCTGCTGCTCTGATATGAAGCAGCAGGAAAGTGTTGTGCACTCCGTGTGTGTGTGTACATGTGTGTCTTTCACCTTCTCGTGTATCTCCTGTGTGGACTGAGCATCACAGAAGGCGACAGTAGCCAAGTCTTTCAGGATGGGCATCTCCACAGTGCAGTCGCGCCCGTCCAGCAGTGCCACCAGGGGGCGCGGATGCATTGGCCCGTTCATTATTTGGGGCCGAATACCTGGAGACAAATGGAGAAAGGAAGGTTAAATATTTTTTGGAAACGAAAAAATTTTTCATGATTGTCTCAGGACCAACAAAGCATCCACTCTTAACACTCACAGTGGTTTGTTGTTTAGGAGCTTAGAGGCAGTAAAGGGTCAGTTTATCCATGACATAAAAAGACATACTACATTTTTTTACCCTTAGTTGGGTCTAACCATGCAGATAATTATGAGATTTCAAAACTTCTGCCTCTGAGATTTAATTTATGGTGCCAAAAGCATTAAAACTGAGAAGTTCTGTACTTCAAAATAAAGAAAAAGCCAATGAAAACTGTGATTTCAGCAAGAACACGCTCTTGTAACATTTGGTTAAATATAAATATAATTGTTTTTGGCTGGTTTTCCTCCCAAAAAAGCCCCATGGCTAGATCACACCAGGTTAAATTATAAGACTGAACTCATCCATTAAGCTTTTTTCTTGTTGCATCTTTACTGTGAGGACGATGTGATTTGCGAAAGAGGATTATGAAGACATTTGAGTATTATTACACGCACACACACAAAAATCACTATACAAACATACAAACAGATACACACACCCTGAAAGAACCACTCACTGTGCAAATTATTAAACTAAAGTCAGTAGGTGACACTCTCCTGTCAGCTGGAGACAATTCATCGCTGTTTCCTCGAAAAATAAAAGACCCAGATGATAATAAGTTCTCTGCATGTGTGTGTGTAAATGTGCATGCGTGAACTTGTGTGTGTGCACACATGTGCTGATTAGGACGTAGCAGGAAGCAGAGCTCCTCTGAACTACCAAGCGTTGCTCAATAAATCAATGCACCTACTCAAGACTGGATTAGACCACAGTCTCACTTACAGGTTTCCTCTCGATCTGGTGGCTCCTAAACACTCAGATCACACACAGAAAACCTTGCAAACACGGATGCACAAACTGAAGATAAGGATTTACGACATACTGTCTGCAGGTGCACATACACACATGCATTTAATCATACCAAAAGGAATTTATTCCCTTTTGTGCGGCATGACAGCTACACACTACCTAGTGCACACTTTGATTGCTCTCATTTCTCAGTTCAATGAGGAGGATCCTACGTTTGCCTCAGTGTGAGTTAAACCAAAATATGTGAAACAGAAAAGAGATAAAAAAAAAGGAGAAAAACTGTGAGCTACACCTTTAGAAATGAGTTTCAATGCTGCCTTGCCTCAAAAGAGCCATACATCATTGAAATGGAGAGCATTAGTGAAAACGTTACAAGCCTGAAACAAACCCGAAGTCAACTCACAACTGCACTTCAGCGCACTTGACAAAGTGTGTGTCGCAATTCTGGTTTTGTCTGCGCTCGACTGTCTCTCTCTCTCTCTTTCTCTCTCTCTCCTTCCCCCTCGCCACTTCTCTCACTTGAAGCAAAGAGCGCCGAGAGGAGCGAAACTCCCCGGTGGGCCGACCTTCTCACACATCCCACTGAAGAAGACGTGTTGCGCAGAGAAGACAGACAATTACGAGTCCTGCTTCATACAATGTTAACAAGTGAGGAGCATCAATATTCATGCTGCACGCTTGCTCAGAAGCCAGGCAGCGGGTGGATGGACCTGAGAAAGAAATTGTTCCCTGCTGAGTACAAGCACCCTAACACTGCACATGTCATGATCTTCACTCTCGGTCAGCAGCTATGAATCTGTCCAAGCTGACACAACAGAAAGTCCTAAACCTGCAAGATCTCCAATTTATCTTTCCGTGTGATTTCGTGATGCCTCTTCCTTATCTCATATTTTGCTGAACTCCTCTAGTTTGGAGCTTTGATCAGCATCTGCATGCTTAAGCGTGCATGTGTGAGTGTGAGCGCAGGTGTGTGCATCCCTGTGCTCTTAGTTATCCCGCAGATTACCATGACGTCAGACTCCGGGGGTCGAGATAAGGAGCAGGGTGGAGGAGGGAAAAAGGAGAGGAGAGGTGGAGAAGGGCCCATTAGGGACGTGCTCTGTGGGATTACAGCAGCAGAGGAGGCTGATTAGGGCAGATAAAGGTGAGATTAGGAGATTTAAGATTTGAGAAAGTTGTGTGTGTGTGTGTGTGTGTGTGGCTGTTGCACAAATGCACTGAAAGGCACTGAGGGAAAATAAACAGGTGGGAGGGGGAGGGAGAGGAGAAAAAAAAACAGCGATACGGAGACGAGCGAAATTAAAATGTAAAATGAGTGCGCATAAAAACAGACTAAACACTGCCTGTTAGCTTAAAGAGCTCCCAGGAGACGTATCAGAGAAGAAGAGGAGGATGAAAGGAGAGAGAGCACATAAACGACAGGAGAGAGAGAGAGAGAGAGAGACGTCGAGGAAGCCCAGCCGACAGAAAGCGAGCAGTCCAGCAGCACAGCCTCTCAGGGTGGATGGGTGGGGGTGGGTGGGGGATTGTCGCGGAGGTGTCATCTCCTCATGCCATCCGCCTATTGTCATGGTGATCACTTAACAGGCGTCGGCTGCCAGCTTTAATGCACTTTTTATATTTTTTTTTGGCGCCACAGGCATCTGCGCCGAGAGTTGAGGCTGCATCCTCCTCGCTCTCGGTGCAGAGGGCGGACGACATGTTTTCCCTCCAGACAGACAAACAGACAGACAGACAGAAAGACAACCGCCTCCCCCCCTCTGCCACCTCCTCACCCACCACCAACCACCATCACTTGCCTACTTATTATCACACTCTCAGCTCAAGACGGGTGACACGACGGCGGGAAAAGGTGAGCCGTGGCGACTTGGCTGTCTGTGTCACATCTGCAACTGACAGCACTTTGAATATTAATGGAGGCAGCTGGGCAGTGGAGTCCATTATTATACCAAACTGGTGAGGATGTGAGAGAGAGAGAGAGCGCTTGTGCATTTAGTGCCTGACCACATTTTAGACAGTGCACGCATGCATATAAGTGCTGAAATCACCAGCTGATTAAGCAGTCAACAAAAAAATAAAACAACGGCTCTGATTACAGAGTAATCTAAGTCATTAATCTCATTTGCTATTTGCAGCTTTTTAAAGATGAGGATTATATGGTTCCCTCTTTTTTCTTGACAGAACGAGTGTTTTTTTTAGTTAAGTGCACACCAAAGAGCAATCCAAAATTTCAAGGCAGGCCTGTATTCATACCTGTGCGAAGTAGCCTTAATTAAATGTGTTATCAATCACTATGCAAATGTTTATTTTATTTAATAACGAGGAGAAGATTTTTTGATAAACAACTATATTACTCATAAAATATTCATTAACAAAACATTCAAGAACTGAAAGTTATTTAACTTGAAACTTAACTCGTTTATCTCAGAAAGTCCACAAAATTAAAAATGAGTAATGGAAATGAAAAAAAGGGGAAGATGGTATTGTGTGTGTGTTTGTGTGTGTTTGTGTGTGTGGGAGAGAGAGAGAGGACTTATACTAGAGTTCAGTCAATTGGTAAAATGTCCGTTTAGTTTTTCCCACAACCCCTGAAACAATTCTGCTTGTAATTTACCAGCGTAAAGAGAAAGACAACTTAAAAGTCAACTCCTAGTTTTAATTCAAATTCTCCACGAAGTTTGCCAAGACCGACCATCAGGCAGCTGCTCAGGTCATTTAGAGACACCAGCAAGAACCTTTGACTGAGAAAAACCCACATCCACTGGATTATTTCTCCCCCTGATAACAACTCTACAGACAAGGCTTATGATTAACTGTGAGTTGTGTATTGATATAATAACGTTTGGTGGCCACAAAATCCCAACATGCACCTGGACTCTTTCAACAGCACTTCCTTTGGGAAAAACTGGACTAATCAATTATTTGATTGTAAAAGTAACACACTAATTAATCAATAATGGAAATGATCTTTAGCTCCGGCTCCACAGTATTTATCGAATTTTTAATGGCGAACCGCAATCCCCTGCCGAGCAGTTCTGTAGAGTCAACGACACACACGAGGATGCAACTTTTTCCACTTGTACAGAAGAACCAGGAGGCGAATATTTGTCAGTGTTAATTTTGGCCACTAGGGGGGGTTAGAAAAACATCAGAAGCAAAGTTCTGAACAACAACTTATATGTGTGAACCAACAATCTCACATCCAGTAAAAACAGAGTCCACCTGAACTCATCTTTGGTCTCCACCATCTTTGTCTCTTTCACTGTTAAAAGATCTAATTTCATCAGCAATTTGCTAAATATTAATAAGTGCAGGTGGGTGGTGTATAGTGTTTTTTTAGAGCTTCCTTGACTCAATCATAAATGTGCAG
>JAPZDY010000014.1:6828268-6848207 GCA_029783645.1 Ctenochaetus hawaiiensis | reverse complement strand
AACCCCCCCCTCCCTCCCCCCTCCCCCGGAGTTGCTCCTCTCGGTCTGGCCCTGTTTGGTCGAGGGGAAGGGGTTTCTTGCGGAGCGAGCTCTCTCACTAAGCCCCCGGCTGCATCATCTTCAGTCCATGCCTTTGAGGGCTGGGAGGGAAAAGCACCATACAACCCGCGGCGTCCTTATGTGCGCACACACACATACATACACACACAGACTACAGCAGCAGTGGTGGCGGCAGCGGCGGCAGCAGCAGCAGCAGCGACGTGCAGGCTGGTGATGATCGGATGGTAGCGGGTTGAAGAAGGTGGAGGGGGGAGAGACGCTTTTGTCCGTTTTTTTTTTTGTCTTTTTTTTAAATCTCCCAGGAAGAAAAGGCTGTGGTCGGTCGGGGGAGCGCGACGGCTGGAAACTCTCTCTGCCGCTTCCTCTGCTGTCAGCTGCGCAACATCTATTCACTGTGCGTCTCCCTCTCTCTCTCTCTCTCTCTCTCTCTCTCTCTCTCTCTATGTCTCTCTCTCTTTAGCTCTTGTCTCCTGCCTTTGTCTTAGCAGATAATAAACCAGGAGGGGCAGAAAAGAAAAAAGATGTTAAGGCGGAAAAAAAATTGTCTAAATAAAAAAAGAAAGTGCCAGCTCGAACATGCAGAGCCGAGCTCTCTGGGCTCGCACAATTTACTCCCCGGCTGCGTTCACTTCTTAGGATCTGCACACATAACACACTCGAGCACAATCCCTCCTCCCTTTTTCCCTCCTCCTCCTCCTTCTTCTCCCCTTTTTTATGTTTTATTTCTGATCTGGACACCACAGTGTTTTAAGAACGCCTGCCCCTTTTTTCCCCCTCTCTCTCTCTCTCTCTCTCTTTTTTTTACTCCTTCCCTCACACACATGCACACACTCACACACACACTCCAGATTATTTGGTTTCCTCCTCTGCTTTTCCACTTTCATCTAGACCTCAACAACCCCCCCCAAAAAACACCACACACACGCACAGAAAAACACACAAAAAAACACAACCTCACCCCACCCTGGCATTTTGCGGGTTACCGGGAAGAGATTGGAATAGTGACATACACACTCACACTCTCCTCCCTCCCCTCCCTCGGAATATGTAATACACACACACACACACGCGCGCACACACACACTCACACACACTTTAAACCAGAAGAACAATGCAACATTCAAACCGCTCCAGCAATAACATTACAGCTGTAGAGTTGGCTGTTTTTTCGCACCATCAGGGAAGTCATCAGAGCCGAGTGTGTTAAGTTCACAGTTTGCTCCCTGGAGGAAGAGCAGGGAGGGGAGCGAACTGACAGATCGCTCTGCTGAATGACTGCGAGGACGAGCGGCTGAAAAACACCCTGTTTAGAATAACAATGTAACCGGAGCCTCCCTGCATTTCTGCAGCACGGCCAGAGCACCGCCACGCACATGCACGTGAATACACACACACACACACACACACACACACCTCACCGGCTGCATGACAGGCGCAACCAATAGACAAAGAGCCCCGGCACGGTCACACGCCACAACTGATTATCACTGACGGTAAAGTGGAAAGGTGGAACGGTCTGAGGAGTTTTGGCTCAGGGGCCAGGTGGATGCGTCCATCTCAGTGTGAAGTCACCGTACAGGATAATTGTGTGTATCCACTTTAAGTGTGTTGTTACATGTGTGTGTGTATGTGTGTCTAGGTGACTATCAGGTCTGTTGTTTCTCAGCGGTGAGAGTCCAACGAGCAGAGACGCGGCGTGTCAGGCGAGTGCCGTCTGAAGCAATGACACATCTGAGGGAGCGTGACCATCAAAGGCTGCAGCCCCCACTTCCTGCCAGCCGGCCAGACACACACACACACACACACACACACACTGTTGATGGTGTGTGGGGATACGCCTGCCTCTCTGATCTTTCTCTCTTCAATAACATTAGAGGATATGCGGGAGGAGGGGGGGCCCTGACTGACAGCAATATGTTAATATGGATCGTGGCAGATCATAGCTTCTGAAAAGACAGAGCCACTCTGCGAGGTCGGGGGAAATTTAAGAGGAAGAAGAAGAAGGAAGCAGAGAGAGAAGAGGAGGAAGAAGAAGAAGAAGAAGAAGAACACAGCTCATTCTGTGAGTGCTCACTAATGACCAACTCCACAGGTCAAAAGGTCAAAATTGAGTCTCAGATAAGCTGTTGAAAATAAAGCTTTTTAGCAATAAGTCGCTCGAAAAAACTCATTGCAAACTATTTTGAAAATCAATTTATTGTTTCAGATGCTTAAATAGAGCCCCATGATTCCTGTAATGCTGAAAACATGAACAGATAATAAACATGGAATCAGCTGTAAAAGGCAGGAATCAGCTGTAAAAGGCAGGATATGTTGGAAGTTGCCGAAATGTCGATGCAATTTGTATAAAAAGAATCAGGATCTTCTGTTATGAGTGTTCTTCACAGCCTAATGAACAAAAAGATGAAAAATGCTGCTGTGTTTTGGTCAAGTAAAATGCGCGTTATTGTGTTGAATCAAATGCACTGATATTCATTAACTTAGGAATATTTTTTCATTGAATTTTTAAAATTTTATTCATCTAGCACATTATTAGACACTTTTAATGATGATGAAATGTGCTTCAAATTTAAAATTTAAAAATTAGAAAAATAAAAAGGAAAAAAAAATTCTGAGACAAAAACAAAACAAAACTTGTAACAAAGTCAAAGGGGTTTCATACTTAAATGTGACTATTTAAATGAAGGTTTTTGTCTGTTGTTTTTGACAAAAGATGAATTCAGACATATCTCTTTGGACCGTAAGATGTGTAATGAGCTTTTTAACATTTTTTATGTATTGCAGGCTTAATGATTAATTGATGCATTTTGAAAAATAATTGGCAGGTTATTCAATTATAAAAGTAATTTGAAAATAATCATATTACATCTGACGGCTGCCGCTTGGTTCACAGGTGCTGTTGAGGTTGAGTCCCTGAAGGTTTTCAGAGGTTTTTGTGTTTATTTGACCCAGAATGCTTCACTTTCAACAGTTTTTCCATTTAGCGGACATTGTTTGTGACCATTTTAGTGCTATTCTTCAATAAATGTCAACTTACTGATGATCACATTATGCATTAATCTTTCATTGAGCTGCTTACAGATCTGTAACTTTCTCATAAACCAGATGTAGTCCATTGTATAGAACGTCACATGGAGCTGTCAGCAAGCTCTTCGGACCAAATGAGTCATTTTATGCATTATAAAAGAGATAATGACTCATTTATAAAGAATCAACCTGAAGTGCCTGATGAATGAGATGAACAGCAGGTGCTGCCTTGAAAAAGTTCTGTGGAAACTGTTTTTTATGGAAGCTTGTTAATAGATTGTTTGTTTACTCATGTGTGACATTAATTGCATTTTTTCAATCCTCTGATTGACGAAAATGTGTTAAATCTGTGGCCTTCTTTTAAGTACAACCCTTTTCGTTTTTTGAAAATTAACTGTGGATCTGAAAATAAAAATGTAAAATTTTTCGGTAATGCAAGGATCTGCATCAGGTGCCATGGTTGACGGTCGGATTAGCCCAGAAAGATGCAGGTTTTGGTGGCGGGGGGGAGGAGGAGGAAGCTGGACGGGGCTGGATGGCTTACGTGCAGCTGCAGGCCTGGTGCGAACAACCAGCTACATATTCCCGACTCCAGCACTTCTCATTGTCTTCTTGTCGACGTGCTTGTCGTTACACGTTTGGAGGGGGGCGAGTAAACACTAATGAGAACAGATTGGCACAGCAGGCCCCCCCCAACACACACACACACATACATGCATGCACACAAACACACACTTCCTCTCTCAGATGTAGAGCAGCCAGACTTGGGTCTAAACCAGTACCGAAGGCTACATCTGTTCACCTCTAAGCCTCCGTTGCCATTAAGCAAAGCCACAAACACACCTTGGAGCACATTGCATCTGCGCCTGCACACACCCTGTTGTAACTGAACAACCCCATTAAGGATGGGAAATCAGAGGACACAAAGCAACTCACAGGCTGCAGTTGTTATTCTAAGTGTCTGACAGTGTTAGCAAACACATCTGCAGTGATTAACCTTTTTGTTGGAGTCAGATCCTTTTTGTTTAAGCAGAATTTCTGGTTTGTTTAGTTCGAAAATCCCACAAGACTCTGGACAAGTCTCGCGGGATTTCAGAACGTCCTTGTGAGACTTGTGATTTTATTTCTAATGAAAAGGTTTAAATCTGTAGAGGTTTGCTGTTGTCAGACAACTTCTGCCTCTGAGAAGGAAACAAAGCATTTTGAGTAACAGTGGTTTTTAATGGTCATCCTAACAGTGTTGTAGTTACACCAGCATCAACATATTTGGTTGAAAATTTTACAATATTTGATTTTGTCCATACCTAATTTTTTCTGCACCGAAGAAATCACTCTGTGCTAAAAATTTATTCTTAAAATTACAACTTGTCAATTCAAGTATCTACAGTTTGTCAGTGTCTTGTTCTTTTTTATTCTGCTCATTTTGTATTCACCCCTTTCTACCTTATTTTTCCATGTTTCTCTTCATTTTCTATTACTCATTTTCATTTCTTTTTCTATTATCCAGAGCTGTCAGTCTCGTCTTGGATTCTTTAGTAAACAATGACTAAAATATTGACTCAAAATTTCTCTGCTCCTTTGAAATAAAGAGAGAAAAATCTCAGCACTTCCACAGACCGAGATTTGCAGGCAAAAGAGCCACAGTGATGCATTTTCCTCACTGAAGCATAATAACACATTTTTATCTCACATTTAGTGTGAGAAAAAAACTTCAGACCTCCCTCCTGCTGCATGACTTCTCAAAGCCCTGACCTTTAGCGCAGTGAGACATCAGGAGCAGCGGTCATGCTCTGGAAGACCCGACAAATGGCCGCGAACCTCCTCACAGTCTGTGTGGATTTACCGTTTGAGAGGGAGCCCTCTTCTTTAACCAGCCTAATTATACTGTAAGCGCCCTTTTCCTGTAAGCGCTGGAACTTGGCTGCTAAGAGGACGCTGGATGTAGAGGCCCCTGTTAAATCCCCCTAAAGCACTTAAAGGGATTTTATGAAAGCGAAATGGTGGAGCGAGCCAACCTGCCACTCGGGGACGAGGCTTCAGCTGACCACATTTTGACCAGAGAGTTCAGGGGTCCGTTCTGAAAGCTGGACTCAGCTGAGCAGGAGCAGCTGTACCTTAGAGAATACCAATACCAGCTTTTAGTGGGGTTTATCTTGCTCTGAATTCTTTTTTTTTCATTCTTGACTCTCCCTTTTGTGGTGCAAGAATACTATTCTGACATTTGCAGAGGTGGATTTTGCAGGTGAGCCATTAATCAAGGCCTGGTTGAGACCAAATCAGACACTGCGGTTAAAAAGGCAAGTTCTACCATCAGTTTTAATGTTGGTAGTCTGGTTATGCAATGGCGGTGCAGACCACAGGATGCTCTGGAAAAAAAGCAAAAACACAGCGGTCTTGCAGTGACAAAGCCCCCAAAGGAACCTGCTGACTGTATCTAAAGTAAAGAAATAAGCACCACTAAAGAAAATCCAGTCACCTCCATAGTGTTGGTGGGAGTAACATGGACAAATATTTCAAAACAGTTCAAATAAAAACACAAATATTTAAATAAGTGAGTAAAACTTGATGTAGGTGATTTCTTTTCTTGAACTCTTATACTGATAAAAAAAAAAACTGACACATATGTTAAGTGTTTTCAAACCTGCAACCAGTAAAAATCAAACAAGTTTCGTTTCATTTAGCCAAATACAACACAAAGACACTTTAAAAGGAAGAAGTCCTCTTACACAGATTCTTAAGTGGTGTGTTTGTGGTGTGAGCACGATTTTACCTCCAACTGCACAAACTTCAAGGCTCGCTCGTATGAGGCAAGCCAGGAGTGCTTTGCATACTGAGATGTGGATGAGAGAAATCTACAGTTGCTTGCAGAAAACTTAAGAATTAATCAACTGACTTGGACGAGCAATTTATATATTAGACTTTCAATTTGTCTCTACCTTCTCGCTCCTGCCCCTGATGCATCTAACCAATGAGTGAAGTCAATGTTTCCCTTTTTGCCCCACCGAGGGGAAAACGCAGCTATGTAACTAAGTTTGACCAGAGCCAAATTAATTCCATGCTAAGATGCTAACCGGGAAACTCCTCCTCACAGACGGCAATTTCATTACCTGCTCTGTATCTCGTACACGTCTCATGCGCAGTGAATGAATAATGCAATGTCGTCCTAGCCAAAGGTCATATTTGTTCGCTCAATAACTTAGTTTAAGAGCTTAAACCTCCGAGGGAAAACAACCTGCAAGAGCATCCAACCAAAAATATCAGGAAAGTCTCTGCAGGAAGACGCTGAACAACACAGATACAAGCTGATAACAGGTTTAATATTCTTTTGCTCAATAAAAAACACGCACAAGTCCTGGGAGATTTTCTTTGTCCTTTATGCTCTGTGACACTTCTTTCGGGGATTTCATGCTAAGATGGCTGATTTTCAATGGACTGGACGATCTTGGTACAATGAAGGGTGGAGAGAGAGAGAGAGAGGGAGGAAGAGAGAGAGAGGGGAAGAGACAGCAGTAGTAATGTAGTTTTTTGGTGACGCAAGTCAAATTTTCCCAACGGTGAATATTTATTTAGGAGGCCCAGGTTTATCCACTGAGAGGCACCTGCCGTGGCAGCAGCAGCCAGGGTAAATAACCCCCCCCAGGCATGTACGCAGACACACACACACACACACATATATAAATACAAGAGCCCCCACCCCCTCAACAGCGGTCCAGATAGCAACCCTGAGTCAACACTGCCTCTCTGCTTTTGTTTTCTCTGCCTCCCCTCCTCTCTTCCCCTCCCACGTTCCAATCCCTCCGGAACGGCGAGGACCGGGGCTGAAAAGATGTAGGGATGAGGGACAGAGAGATAGTGAAAGAGAAGGAGAAGGAGAAGGAGAAGGAGGGCTAAATTACAACATGGGAATGCAAATGAGTGTATTTTATTTGGGGGGAGCCAAGGAGGGCAAGCAGGCTTTATTTTCCAGGCAGGAACAGCCCCCCTGTGGCCTCTGGATCAGTTGCAGCAACAGTGAAAGAAAGAAAAGCGAACATTCTCCCTCTGCCCTTTTTTTTTTTTTTTTTTTTTATTTTACTTTGGGAGGAATAAAAAAAGAAATATTACAAATACAAAAAAACCCACAACTCTCGGAGGCTGGTGCAGTCATAAAATGAAATGATATTTTTCTACACTTTCACACCAACGCCACCGACACCGCCCGCCTCCTCCTCCTCCTCCTCCTCCCATCCTTCCTTCACTCACTCCCCTCCCTCCCACCCGCTCCTCCCCCCTGCTCTGCCCATAGCAGAGACACACACTAAACTTAATGAATTATGGGCACAAATCACAGCCTGACCAAACACACCGCTGCCGCCGCTGCCGCCGCCACCACCTCCTCCTCATCTGGAAAAACAGAGCGAGAAAGTGAGCGCGTGCGTGAGGGAGGGGAGGAAGGGAGGGAAGATGGAGGAAGCCGGGTGAGCCAGCTGCAGGTGGTCTCCAGATGTGGTGGCTCTGGGGACGGGCCACTCTGGCGCTGTTAAGGGGCGACTCAGAGCTCCCCTCCTTCCCCTTTCCCCTTCCATCGCTCCACCTCCTCTCTCTCCCGGTGACAGGAGCCATCTGGCCTGGAAGAGAGAGAGGAGAGTCCCACCCTCCCAAGTGTGGCCCCCGCATGCCACACGGCAAGAGTGCACGAGTAAATAAAAAACGCATGCACACACAAACAGGCGCACATACACACAATAACCCCCCCTTGCACCAAAGCTGTCACATGGCTATTAACCCATAGAAGCTGCAGCCCAGCTGTACTCCATTACGATAAATACAGCAGGGTCGCGGGGTCACGTCAACCAGGAGTCAGCCATCAGATACTATGAGGTGTCCACTTACAGCCTTTAAAAGCTCACTTTGCTAAAGAGTTATGGCCAGTTCCATCATCATAACACCCCTCGCTTCGTCTCCTGCACCCTCTGGAAAGAAAACTCCCACCCACCTACTCGCCTCAATCCGCCATGGTAGATGATATTTCACACTTCCTCTGGCAGAGCGGACCCCTCCGCCACCAACGCCACCACCCCCAAACCCCGCCGTAACTGGAGTTTGAATTTTAGTCACACGATATGACACCTGGTACACCTGACACCTCCCAGCTACGGCGACGCCGCCTCACTTCCTGCATGCCGTCATCCGATGCATTTCACCTAAGCTGGAGTTTCTTGCGATTAAGTGCAAGAAAAACAGGATGTTCTCAACTTAGCGGAAAACAAATGCAGAGCCTCGAAAAAACTGTTTCTTGGAATACAAATAAATTTGACTTGTTTTATTCATAGGAAAATAAAATAGCTTTCCCCCTTCTCCGTTTGCCAGCCATTAGGATTCTGTTTAGAATACTTTTGGAAAAGGTTAGCCAGTTAAACCCCTGACTGCTTCCTGCAGGCACATTTGGTCTTTGTACGGCTTGGGAATACTCTTAAAAGGATTCCTGAGTAATTGTCTATGCTGCAGTAGAAATTGGGAATGGAGGAAAATGGACTGTAATGACTGAAAGGGTACAGGGGTAGTAGCAACATAATGGCCAATGAGAGTGAGGCAGGGTTAATGCTGCACTGTTCCCTCGGATATTATTGAAGGAATAAAACACTCCGCGTCCTATTAGTACGTACAGCATACGAAAACGGTGGAGGAGGTGCTCGCCCACTGACTAGTTTTTATTTATTTTATTTATTGTATTTATTCATTATCCCAGTATTTGCTCTCTGGCATAACAGAGGCTCTTTAAGTCTTTGTCCTTCAGGGAAAACAGCATTCAGCCTTCTCGTTAGACAAATAAAGACACTAATGCCTGCAAATGGGTGCACAAAGAAATATTCTGATGTGACTAAAATGTCCTAAAGATGTAAAAGCGACACAGAGCTCTGTCGCTTGAAGGATTTTTTTTTTTTTTTCTCCCCCTTAAGCTCGCTGCCCATTTTATATGTTCTCACATGGGAGATGTTCTGAGAGTCCCCGCTGTGCTTGCTGGCTGCTGAGCTGACTGAATGGCAACCAGTAGCATTGATTTGCAGCGCGGGCCGCAGATCAAACCACAGGACAAAAGACTGGGCAGGAGGACAATGGAGGAGCACAGTGGGCCGCATGGGAAACGGAAAAAAAAAAACCAAAAAACAACCGGTCGATCGGGACGACCGCAACCGAACCACAGTTGCGCACTCGTTCCAGGAAGGAACAGGCCACACAACACGCGACAAGAAAGGTTAGCGAATCCGGTGCAGCTACAAGACGAGGTAGCCCACTGTGGTGTTCTTCCAGGAGGAGAAAATATCCACAGGAACACAGATTAGCGTTTTTTTTTTTTTTTTACCTTTTTTTTCATTCCTATTCTTTTCATCTATCCTTCTCAAGCTTTTTCTTCTCCGTTTCTCCATCTCTTTCCAACCCCTTCCTCGCCTGCCATGAAGACCATGAAGAAAGTAAATATGTGTGCGAGGTAAAGCAATCAGTTAACCTTTGAAATACCCTGGCAATGAGATCCGCCGCTCTTTACTCTTTTCAGCTGCAAAAAAAAAAAAAAAGGAAGGAGAGAAGGGAAAAAAACACAAGGTTGGCCACCACTTCAGAGAGGATATTCAATATCCATGAGCTTTTTCATTTCACAGTGATGAATAATTCAGGGTGACCTGCCCACCACTGAGTGAGAGAGAGAGAGAGAGAGAGAGAGGGGGGGGGAGGGAGACAAATAAAAAAAAAAGAAGGAAGGACTGGGGAGGTGTGCAGAGGTAGTTGTCTGTTTTAGTGGATGCAGCTGTTGCCGTTCGACATGCACAAAACCAATCTCCTCCCCAGCTGCCGTGGAGAGAGGAATAATATGCGGCAGAAGTGACGGCGGATAATTGGGGAGATTATATCAAAGTGCTGCCATTCTTACAGCAGCGAGCGGCGAGCACACATCGTTGCCATCCTGTAAACAAAACATCCACAGGATAAGGAGACTAGCAAAATAAACATGACAACGCGATACCAACCCCACCCCCCCCCAAAAGAAAATAGCAGGACCATTCTTCCCACCAATCATAACATCACAAGACAAGCATACACACACACACTCTCAGGGACATAAACACACTCGAACACGCTCCTCATCTTCCCATTAGCGCTTAGTGGTGAGCTGGAGGCCTGTGGAGGAGCATTTGGGGGGGGGGGGCAGTGTGACAGCGGCTAAATTCCAAGCAGTTGACCTCAAGTTATTTCAGCCAACTGGAAATATTTTTCTAAGAAAAAACATGAAAAATTAATGTTTCCTTTAGTTGAAATTCATGATTTTCTTTGGTGCAATTTTTTGGTCATTTCAAATCAAATTTAAGACATTTTTAAATATTAAATAAGCTCGAGGACAACAAATAGGTTTCTTCAAAAGTGTGCTGCTTGCAAAATTTGAAACTTTTTAAGATTTTTAAAAATGTTTAATCATGTGTCACATCCTTTATTCACCAACACAGATGCAATTAAAATATTTCTGTAAAGAAATTTAAAAAACTTTGACCGTCAATTACTAATGAAAATTTGTCACTGACATGGCTCAAATATGATTTTAAAAACTCTCCATTACACACAAAAAAGCACAATTTATTAAACGAAAACTCCAGGTAGAAGCAAATTTTTTCGCTACCTATTGAGAGTGGTAATCAATCTGTTGAGAGTAGCAGCAGACGCGCAGAAAATCGGAGAAAACCCGAGACTTAAGGCCCACTTTAAGACCAAGGACGCCACTTCTGACCCTTGCAGAGGTCAGCTGCTACTATGGTGCACGCACACAAACACACACACACACACACGCACACACACTCAAACACTCAAGCTGTCACAAGCAGGGGGAGAGCAGCTGTTCCTCATTTGCTCGAAGGCTCCCTTCCCTCCACGGGCTGGCTGGCTTTGCAGAAACCATTAATCCCTCTGTGAACGCAACCGATGGTTTGGAAAGATCAACCATGAGAAAACAGTGAGGGAGGGGCGAGAGGTGACGAGGCTCCACAACACTTTTTTCTTCCTCTTGGCTTTTTTTTGTGTTTTTGGAGGAAAAAAAAATATACTGCAGTGGAAAAATAGATTTTCCTGGCCATATTTCCCCGGGGACATAAACAATACAGAGGCCGAGTGGAGATGGAGCAGCAGATAGTTCATGTAACATTTACCAGCTTCTCGAGGAAACTGGAGACACATGACAGAGGGACTGCGCATAGATAAGCGTTAAACAGTGTAGATATATGAACAGTGACCTATACTGGCACAGTCATCCCTGGTTTATACAGAGCAGGGAGAAAATTGTCTCAATTGTTTTGGATTTGCAAATTGACTCTAGCACATTTAATCTGAAACCAAGCAATAAATATAGGGTTAAAATTCTCTTTTTCGACTTTTTGAAGATTAAAAGACGTGAAAAGTGTCACTTAACTTTATATACACAGTCCTGGAAGTTTAAAACAATAAAGCAGAGTGACACTAAACATGCAGGTTTACACTTAAATGTACGTTAAGGGCCAAGTCAGTCACATGATCTCATTCACATGCATCATTTGTTTCACTTGCTGAAGACCAAAAAGCCTCTGAGACAAGTGTCTACTTATATCTATGGGTCAAAAAAACTATGATTATATTGAATATGATGAGTTACTTAAAACTTTTGCTCAATTTTGCAGCCTAAAATTAGAAAGTAAAGAGTTAAAACTCCTACACCATCCATCTGGTGGGTGGAAATACTCTCAAATTAAAGCAGAAAGTCGCCACTTTGACCTCACTGTTTCACTTCAAATTCAGCGTGCTGAACACTGACCATGCATGATCAAATGCTAAAACACTGTACCTGTTTAAACGTGCATAGTTTGCATACATGCAGCACATCCATGCGTGCACATGGCGGGTCACACTGATTATTATACGGCCACATTCTCTGTAATAACCCGTCACTGATGCCATGCGAGCTGAATCCTCTTGTCTGTCTCCACTCATTCATATCAGAGGGATTACTGGGGATGACACAGACTCCCACTGACACGTGATGCCTCTATAGTAGCATCAACACACACAAACACACACACACTCATATCAATGCTAGCGCTCATACACACACAGATGGCCGGCAGGATTTCCCCCCTCTAATTCTCAACCTATTCCTAGACAGGTAAGCCGTTAGCCCTTCACAATAAGAGCCCCTAACCCATTACTGCATCAATGACAACAATTAAGGAAGAGGTTAATACACAGTGCAGTTATTAGGACAGTGTTAAGTCTGAACCAGGACACAGTTGGATTAAAACAATGGGTATAAGATTACAGTTTTCACTCTCAGGTTTCATATTAAAGTGTTCACATCCACATGAGATAAATACTTTAAGATCTTTTGACCTTTTTTACATAAAGTCACCCGATCTTAAGTCATTTCTAAGTCATCCTAATCAGTATTTAGTTAAGAGTCAAGGAATGATGTTTGACACCAGTGACCTACTGACAGGCCCTTCGCCTCTTGCTTCTTTAAGAGATTTCTGCCTTAACTCTGCTCTTCCACAAGTGAAACACTGCACTTCATATGCACAGTTAATAGTTCTGGTCCAGTGGTTCTCAAACTGTGGGGCAGCCCCCACTGGTGGGGCATAGAGCGACTGCAGGTGATGCATGATTGACCAGGGGTAAAATATAAAGTGAAACTATGTTGAATTAATATGAATATGTGTGTTAGAGTAAATAAAAAAGAATTATGATGCTGTCTTTCTGGCCTTTGTTTCACTAATATTCCATCTTAATTTGGAAAATTCCATATTTTTATGAGTTGCTTCCCCTGTAATTGTTAATAGCTGATAACAAAATATGGAGTGGGGTGGCTCTGAACTTTTTTTGGCATCTGACGAGGGGGTTGAAAAATCACTGTGCTAGTCAAAGGAAGAAAGTGACAGATAGAGGAAACTTGAGGTCTTGCCCCGTGTCCTGCTGTCACATCCAGCCGTCCTCAGATGAAGACAAACACTTCCTGCTGCTGCATTGTGCATTGTGTGTCCACGAACTACACACCCAAGTCCACACATCACAAGACACAAATACTTTGGAATCATGCATTCGAGGCAACGTGAGCTCTAAATCAAACTCCTGTCACACAGGAGTTGCAGCACAGGAAGACAGGCGCTACCTGGCCTGTAAAACACACACAGAAACACAGATGTCTCCAGAAACAAAGTTTAAGGCCGTACTAACGCATGGGGAATGCTTTTTTTTCCCTGACTAGCCAGTGGAAAACAAGCAGGAGTGCACACTGAAATCAATGTCAAACACCTGAACAAAGAAGTTTAGCCAAGGACAGCTGGGAGCGCATTAGGCACGCATCCTCGTGGATGTCCTTCCAAATACAGGCAGGGAAATTAAAATCTCATTCAGGCCCCCCATGGGAGCCATGCACTGGAAGGTTACATAACTGTCAGCTGCAACAGTGATGGCTTCCTGTCAAAAACAAAAAAAAAGAAAAAAAAGAGGGGGGAGGGGGTCTGCCATGTTTTGACAAACCTCCCAGGAAGAGGGAGCGGATACAACATGGGCACATTGGAACTAAGAGCACGGACTTATACAGGTGAACACGTCAGCTGACACATCCCATATGGCTACGAAGGGGGGCTGCTGCCAAGTTCTGGTCTCTCTCTCCTTCCTGTTAAGACTCAAGCTCTGCCCTCAAACACACACCACCTCCTAATTCTCCAGCCCAGAAAAGTACAGCTGAAGATGTTCCGTGGATTATCTCCACAAGGAAATCACGTGCTGGCATTTGTGGACAACATGCATGCGTCTACCTTAGTTAATCTACTAAGCACACACACACACAAAATGCAGGCTACTAGCCAATCACATCTCTAGCTAGCAGGCTGGCTATGCCGCTTCACGTGACATTGAAGTTAGGTTTACCCACCTGTGCCGCTCTGTGGGATGCCACTGACAGACAACTCCATGACCAATGCGAGTGCTGCAAGGCGCTCTCCCTACTTTGGAAGGAAGGCAACTGTTGCAACTAAGCTCGACTCACCCGTTTAATGCCATTATTAACACTACTTATGGCTTTAGCCAACCAAGACAGCGACCAGCAGAGAGGAGTACGCAGGCAGGGCCCTCCCACCTGCACCTTTTACATAAATATTTTAAGGAGCTGCTGATTTCCCTGCCGCTCACATCTTTGCTTTCAAATCTCTGCTTTGAGAATAAATAAGAATTCAACTAGATGGAAATGTGGATGCCTCAGCGGCTCTGTGTAAATTTACACTTTGATGTAAGATGATAAAGAGAAGACTGGCTTGTATTGGAAGAACAACCAATTTATTCAGTAGGTGCAAAAGGAATAATGTGTCAACTTTTCATCAATATGCATGTTTGAACATAGCACACCATGCATGTAATAAGAGAGGCTCTTCACCAGTGGAGCCTTTGCACAAAAAAAAATGAGAGGCAATCTCTTGAGATGTACACAGTTCAGAGAAACAGAGAGAGAGAGAGAGAGGGAAAGAGACTAGGAGGAATGTTTTCATTAGGCGCCCTGCAACATCTCTTTTTTTTTTCACTCAATTTCCTCCTGCCTTAAACTGCAAATGGCTACTCGAAAAAAAAAGAGTAACAAGTGCGCAAATAAATGTGCAACAACGCATGCAGGGCTCCACTTTTTTTTTCTTCTTCTCTTTTCTTAAATGTGAAGATTATCTATCTCTGATTACCACCGAAACCCAGGTTGCCTAGCAACACACAATTAAGAAGTATGCTTTCCGATCGAACGGCGAAAAGGCTGCCCATTATCAGATGAGGTTACTGAACTAACAAATGTCAGCCACATGCAAATGAGTTTGTTTTGCTAAAAGTGTTTTTTCGGGGGATGGGGTGGTGGTGGTGGTGTTGGGTGGGGGGGTTGCTGCCACTGTGACCTTGTAAAACAGCTTATATTTGCATGGAGCTAAAAAAAAAAAAAAAAAGAAATATAAAAAGGGACTTCCCCACATCTATCTCCCCCTCCCCCCCCGACACATGACGGGAAACCACTTCATAAAAGTCACAGCTCTTCAACAAGAGCAGCAGCCCACAGACCCATTAGAGAGAGAGAGAGAGAGAGAGAAGATACAGGGTTACATGGCTAAAAGCAAGGTTAAAAGATTTAATTCTTCCCCGTGCTCATCAGCTCTTCATCAACAGGGAAATACATCAGCTTGTTAAGGGGACAAATCAAGGCCTTTGTGCATAAAAACAAGCTGAGATGACGCTGAAGAATTCACTCCCACAGTAAACTGAGCATAAAAAGACGCCACATTACTTGTATTAACCTCAAACGAGACAAACAAATTCAACTGGAAAAAAAAAAAAAAAAAAAATCAACATAATTATGTGTTCTGTCAGGCTACTGAAGATTAACCATAATCATATCCATGGGAATATGTGGTTAAAAAGAAAACACCATCTTAGAAAAACAAACAAAAAGGCAAGTTTGGTTTTGCCTTATTTTATGCAGCTGCATGGTTAAGAAACCTTCAAAGGCGAGACATTTTCTTTCACTGCTGTCACTTTATAAAAATGTAAATCGCCTCTCGAGAATCGGCAATCAAGGCATTAATGTTGGCAAGTTCGTAAAAAAACAGCACAGAGGAGAAGAAATTAAATTCAAATAAGTTTTCAGTCTGAGCAGCTGGAAAGCACATTTCCTCTCCTTGTACCTGCTGTCTGAGGTGAGATTGATCTGGTTAGTTTTCTACATCGAAGCAAACGAACAAATAACTGAAAACTTCCAGCGGCAAAGCAAAGCAAACCGGAATCTCAAGCAGACAACAGGGTGTCTATAAAAAACAGTTACCTATTATAGTCTACACAACTATACATCCTATTAGCGTAATTGGATTTGAGGCAGTTAAGCCCCCGATTAGGAGAGAGTACAGTGTAAAATAGAATGACAGCAACACTGCATCAAGTAAATAAACTTTTACCTACTAAAAACAAGCCGGATGTTTATGTGTTTTTGGTATCAACGATATCTGTCTCCTGAAATAAAAAAGAGGTGTAGAAGTATATTAGGAGAACAACTAACACGCATTATTCCGTCTTCAAAAGTGTTTGTTCTTTTGTTTAATTTGGCAAATTGTTTCATGAGCGCTCACCAAAATAAATTGTTAAATTTCCATCACTACAAAATGAACGAACCATGTACAATAAACCTTTAAAAAGCTAGAGAGAGCTTCAAAACAACTCCGACGTTGCTTCAAAATGGTTCTAACTATTAACTAAGAGGAAAAAAAAGACATCAAAATGTTGGCCTCAATAACTAGAGTGCTGCTCATAAAATGTATTACATCTCGGCGATGAGACAGGATACCCTCCGGCAAATGACACAACTCTGTTGCAATAAATGTATAAATAGTTGCATAGTTTTTTTTAAAAAAAAAAAGACCTCTCAGAGCAAAGCTGCTTAACATGTCAGATTCATCTTACATGCTACTCCTCAAATAAAAAGAGAGTGTCAGCCTGATTTTGTGTAGTATGCTAACAAATATATCATACAGAATTGAATCTCACTACACATCTAATCTATGACAAAGCAAAATCAGAAACACGAGGTTATTACCAGTATCTACAGAAAAAACTATACATTAGCGACAAGGACGGACAGGTAAGTAGTGAGAAAGGTGGGGTTTGACATTACTTGTGTCAGGTGTGGTGGTCATTGTTGAGACTATGACAGGTGGACCAGTGCGACGTCCTACCAACTTGTTGTTGTTAAGGTTTTGCGTTTGAAGAGTGGTGGAAGAAGTAACGGGAACAATAGTACTCTCAGGAGCAGCATTTATCCCTTTCCGGAGAAGTTGGGGGCTGTGAAGGGGGCTCTGCACTCCCACTGGCGATGCTGGGGGAAGGTTGGGGGCTCTCTTCATCAGCTCCATGGGGGAAAAGGAGCTGGAGAAGGTTTTAGGTGCTGCTCCAGGGGTGCTGGGAGCTGGTGGAGGCTGTTGTCCAAGAGCAGACATGGCAAGACCGGTGTGGGCATTGTACATGGAGAGAGGTCTTCCTTGACTCATAGTACTGTTATAGGCTCCAGGGCTAATTGGGAAAGCTCCAGCTGCCATGGGCCGTGGTGCTGGGTAGGAGGTGGTCTCCAGCAGGTGTTGGGAGGGTGCGCTGCTGGGTCTTCTACCGAGAAACTCTCCCATCCTGGGGGACACGGTCTGAATGGTGGTGGGGAGTTGCTGCATCAGACCGGGGTCCATTGTCAAACCCTGAGGCTGCATGTAGAGGTCATTGCGATGGCTAAAGCTGTTTGATCGGGCACGGGTAGCCGGACCACTTGCCTTGCAACTGAGCACAACCCGGGACAGAACACGGGACTGGGCCAAGTTAGGGGCTACAGAGCGAACATCATGGTCCTCCATCATTCCCAGTGTGGCGGTGGAATCAAAGCCATGTTGCAGCAGGAGAGTGATAGTGCTCTCAGCCAAACCTTCAGATCGTAAGAAAGCCAAAAAGGCAGGGTCAACCATTTTCTTGGGGTCTGCAGCGCTTGGATGGTGAGGAGGCAGGTTAGAGGTTATTCCAGCTGTGGCGGCCACCATGGCTGAGCTGGGGTCATAGTTTGGGTCATAAGGCAGCCTCTGAGAGGCTATAGCTCCATAAGCCCGAGGAAGAGCGCCGTCCATTCCCTGACAAGCTGGGTCCACCACTGAACCGGTGGCAGCTGGCTGGCGGTGGTCCAGGGACAAGCTGTTGATATTGTTATAAGCTTGGCGGGCAGAGAGAGACGGCGGCTCAGCAGCGTAAATATGAAGAGGGGGCCGAACCCCGTAGACCGTCGGAGAGGGAGAGCTGCCACCAATATGCTGGACGTCTGGGATCATCTTAGATCCCAGAGTTTCCCTGTACAAACGGCTCAGCTCGTGAACGGGAGGGGGAGGGGGTGGCGGAGGAGGCGGGGGAGGAGGTGGAGGAGGAGGAGGAGGCACGGGGTTAGGTGTAGAGGCAGAGGCAAGCACGGAAGGTGTGGCTCTCGTCTGTCCTTGATCCCAGGTAGGCCTCACCCCCCCAGCGCCGGGCCCATAATGCAAGGCTGATCTGGTGAGCAGATGCTGGTTATCCCTATAAAACCTAGACTCTTCATGTGGCTGACCAGATAAGGTAGCGTCAGCCAGGTAGTAATCCTGTGGCGGTGCAGAGGCCCGGCCTGCCATCACTTGTCTAAGGTAGAGGCTATTGCTCAGATCAGGCGCAGAGTTCTTCCTCAGTAGCTGCTGCACATCCCGGTCCTGTTGGATCTGCCTGTACAAGGAAGACTGAAGGACTGGATCTTGTTTCTCACCAGGATCTAGATGAAAGCAGATTCCATCATCTCCTCCACCTGGTGCCAAAGAATTCCTGCGCCCTGCAATGGTGCCACAGTAGTGACAGCGACTTGCGGTCCTGTCATTCTGGCCTTCAGTCCATTCAGGACCACGCCGACGCAGAGGGCCACCGAAATGCGACTGCTCACTTGAGTTAGGCATCAGTGAAGACAATAAAGGGGACAGCTATAAACGTGGAAAACAGAGCCGGGTATTTTGTTTCAACTCTCCAGTTACATCCCCCAACCCCCATCAAAAGGGAGGAGAGGGGAGGAGAAAAGGTGAAGCATGAGGTACCCTTTACCTGATCTGCAGCTGTGGTCCACCCCCCTCCCCTCCTCACCCTCCTAAGTCTGTGCTATCATGTAGCTACCTGCTGGCAGCCTATCTAAATAATTCAGCCCTGGAAACATTAGAAATCCATGAAGAGAAGAGGTACAACCTGACAAAAACAGAGTACACACAGATATATATATACAGACAGGAAGAAAAACACACCTTTAAGGCGAGGCTCTACTCCAATGTACAGCAGGGATCATGCTTGTGCTGGGCATGACGCTTACAATCCAAACTAAGACTGATTGTAAAAGAAATTGGGGTAAAAACACATGCTGGACAATGCCAATGGAATGGAGGAGGGGACGAGATGCACTAATCCAATGGGGTTGATGCACGTCATTGGCAGGGACAGTCCTCTTCTCCACAGCATTTGCCACAAGGGGATTAGCGTCCAACTAAAACCTTAAATCCACTGCCCCCCTGTGACATCACTTGAACCAGATAGTGTGCACAGCCAGCATGCTGTGCTGCTGAGGCCCATGGATGTGTTCACGGACTGTAAAGCTATAGAGTTTACGGTGCTTAGTGGTTACTACTAACCCCTTCGATGGCCTGCAGCCGGCATCCCTCTGGGCATGAATGGATCTCAACAGAGGGACCGGGGAGGTTGAGGACTGATATGCTTGCCACCGTGTGTCCCTGGAGAGAGGGGGGAGGGGGCGGTTGCAAAGGCCAGACACACGAGTACCACCGAGGGTCAGATTTAATCTGGTGGCTACTAGAAAGAGGTCAGGAGATGTTCCACTTGAACCATGGAGAATTCACAGCTTCCACTGGGAAACTGCAGATTGAAATACATGAGTACACACAAACAAAAACCCACAGAGGCAAATGTGTGCAAGCAAACTGGTTAAAACAAGCAACCAGACATACTGAATTTTATGAATAATTATGTCGATTCATGACAATGTTTGAGTGATTCTGAATTTTTCTTTTTATCCCCTCCAAGTTGAATGTATATGAAGCTAGAATGGATTATTTTGAATTGATTGCTTGTTCAAAAAGCATAAGAAAATATCAAGAAATGCAAGTCCCAATTTTCCCAAGCTTAAAGTGATATCATCATCTAATAATTAAGTTCAACTCATCATTTTAAATCAACATGTTTCACAAGTTATATAAGAAAAATATATCTCTATCTTGCAAAGTGTTATGTATTGCTGTCA
>JAPZDY010000014.1:6802784-6820481 GCA_029783645.1 Ctenochaetus hawaiiensis | reverse complement strand
GACATGTGCTGTGTGCCAGGAGGAAATTATAGCAATCAATGGGTATTGATCACCGATAGGTCTTGGGGTTGTGCTTATAACAATAAGGATGGTTTGCTAGAGGATGTCTAACTGAAACAGTCAGTGAGGGAAATAAAAAAGAAAGTATTCAAATGATTTTTTCTGCAAAATAACCCAAGATATTAGTCAGTGACAGCGAGCATAGTTATGGTAATCTGTAGGTCAAAAGACACATGATGTCGAGGTTAAAACTGAGCTAAACTTGTTTATTTCAAAGTGTTTTTTAAAAGTCTGGGAACCGAAATTAATTGAAATTCTACATTTGCTTAACATTGAATAAAGCATTAGCTGAAGTGCAGTCATTAAAATGCATTGAAAGGGTTAGTCTAAAGATGTTAAAATTCAGCTCATTTTTAAGCTAGATGTCTGCAAATCAGCGCTGACTGGATTACAGCACAAATATGAGCAAAATTAATAATCAAAATTAATGATCAAAATGGTTTCTTTCACTACTGAGATCATGATTATTCATCAAAATATTTCTTCATCTTTAGGGAGAAAAACAAATCGAACGCATTTGGAATTTAAACAGACAAAATACATCAACAAACACAATCACTGCCTCCATTCATAATAACAATCCTGCAGTTTATCAGACGATTTGCAGAGGAGAGAGCACTTGATTTGATGCACTGGAGCTCGAAACACAAAAAGCATCAATATCTCACACTCAGAGCAAGTTTAATTCACTGCAAAATCCAGAGAAGTGATTGAAAATATAATGCTATTAACTCTGCAGCCATGATCGCACATATTGAAAAAGGCACTTTGACAGAAAAAAAAAACTCAGGACGGGCACATGGCATGCAACTTTACCTTCACATATCCGGTCCAGCCGCTGCCTCTTCACTTTGTGCTTGTCAGTCAGGGACATGGCGTCAAACACAGCACGGCACAGGACGGCACGGCACGGCTCGGCTTGGCACGGCACGGCACGGCACGGCAGGGCACCTTCTCCTCCTCAGCCACTAATACTGACAAGGTTCAGACTCCTAGTGCACTGTCAGCACTATTCCCCGGGGCATACCGCCTCGGCACATACACCTGCAAGAAAGGCAAAAACCTGGTTAGACACAACACCGATACACACACCTACACACACACACACATGAAGTATATACGCACATTATTGATGTACAAGCACAAAAAAACTCTGTGACACGGGAAAGCATTAAAGAATCCTTGACTACAAAGTCACTCAGCCTCTCGCTCACAAAGAGCCTGGGAAGCTGCAGGCGATAGATAGACAGAAAATCAGTGAATCACACACATTCTCACACACACACACTCACTCAGATACTGTTGGTGACAAAGTGCCCCATTTGCTCTAAAAAGTGACAAAGCTTCCGAGCTCTAAAAGCTCCACTTTTCTCCTGTTTGAAGAGTGTTTTTCTTCCACTGACAAACTCTCATCTGAGGCTCCATCTGACTTGTCACTCATCACTTTCCTTATTGATCGCGGTGACATTCGAGGTATGTCAACTCAGACAAATAGCAATCTACTTTCACCTCTTCTTCTTTTTTTTTATTCTCATCTTCACAGCCATTCAAAACAAAGCGAGCATTGAAATACTTATCATCTGACAAAAGTTGATCTAAACGAATGGGAAATGAGCCGATGGAACTCGCGAAGAGATGATTTATCATCTGACAATACGAAGCTCCTGAGTGGAGGTGGCTGCACCTGAAGGTTGACAGATTGTTGTGTAATGACACATTCAGGCCAACAGAGGGTAGTTAAAATCTACTCAGAGGGGAACACACTGTCTCACTTACACCTCTATAATAATATTGTGTCAGTTCATTACGTCCTTATTGCTCCTCTGAGCTCGCAGCTATTTACAGCTTTAAAAACACAACTTACATTGCAATGATAGAGAGAAAAGTTTCTGGTGAGTGAAGTTATGTTGACCATAAATTGAACTGACAGTTGTAATCACACTTTGCTTTCAGATTCTGTTAGATTTGCAGAAGCCTTAAAGTCAGCATCACTGACAGACATGGAAATATATGTACAAATTAATCTTAATTAAAAAGGAAAATAAGCATATGTATTGCTCACTGGTGGCATGTAAAGAGCACAGGGAGGATCAGCATCTTAGTGAATTAGTGTAAAATTCCTGCAAAACAACAATAATTACTTGTTGCACTTAAAAAATTCCACATGGTGCTGGTCCAGGACCAGAGCCAGGACCAGGACCAGAGCCAGTACCAGAGCCAGAGGCGCCTCTCCTCTCAGAAAATGCTTCAGACATGAAAACATTCTTATAACTAAGACGCATGAGGACAAAGTCATGACTTAAAGTCTTTACAAGTGCATGAATTATGAGAACAAAATCAAATATCACACTATTTTTAAGCCACTACCTTCAGATCGAAGCTGTATCTGATATTTTGCATGGATGAATATTGTTGCTTTCTCTAAATATTAAACAATAAGATTTTTTATTAAAATAATAATCAGTAATGTGGATATAATGACTAAGTGGGTAAAGGCAAATACTTAAACTGCTAATACAAGTTGGTAGGGTGAGAAAAGTACATCAGTTTGTCTTCAAAACAAGAAAAAAAAGATAATATGTAGATCATATAACATATAACAATATCAAAAATCAAATACTACAAGTCTGATGTCATGACAACAATATACTGCCCTGTGTGGCCCTGTTTGTCAGAATTTATGAGAGAGAAAAGGAAAGGAGACCAAGAAGGCAAAGAATTCAACAAATTAAAACGCTCTCCATCGTTTTCTGTGAGGAGTCGCGGTGGTGTGGATGCGAGTTGCCTGAGTCGTCAGTGTAATTTGTCAGAATTGGTCGGTCGGGTCCGGAGCTCGGGGGCTGATGTGGGTGGATGTGAAACGCATCAGGACACGTCTGCACATATGGGATCGCACGGAGGCCATCACACTGGGAGGTCGGACAGAGCGGTACACAGCACCTCGAGGAAAAAAAATCCTCCCTCAGACGCTCATCTAACAGACAGCAGATATTCCTCAGACATATTTCTGCTACTGTAGGTCATTTTTCTTTCAACCTGCCAGCAGTTAATGATTTAATGTTTCCAAGAATGCCTTTTGACAGCCTCCACGAAGGGGCACGATAATGCTGCTTTTAGCAAAAAGGTGTCTATGATTGTTTAACATTTTGTGCAGCGCACTTCACAAAGCAAGATCAAATTTAGACATCCAGACATTTGAGACAGGTGCTCGTGTCTCACGATCAGCACAGCTTGTAAATCCTGAGCAGAATGGAAACGCTTGAAACAGTTTGAGATAACCCCTCTTTGTTTTCTCACTCGTGGAACGTCAGAACAAAATGTTTAAACAAGAAGCTTTAGCTCTTAATTTGCAGCGTCTGTTTCCTGCACCAAACAATCAATGGATTGATCTGGAAAATAGCTGACACATTAGTTATGTGACTAATCATTATTTACAGCCTTAGATAACTTCAAATACTTAGAAATTCATCCTTGTAAATGTTTTATGAGAAAGGAAAAGCATTAGATGAGTTTGTTGGAGAGAAAAATTTAACTTTTTTGTAGCATTTTTACAAGAAATCTCTTTTTACAGTCTTTCTTCTAGACAGAAAAGGCAAATTTAATGTGAGGAAGCTACACATAACTGGTCGCTTTCAGGGTGTCTTTGCAGCAAGGCAGCACTCCGGCTCCAGTATGTTAAGGGCTGCTGGAAGGCCTCACCCTGCTACTTGATTCATTTCAGTGGTTTCTCTCCGTCCCTCCTCTTTCCTTTTCATCTGTCCATCTCTCTGTAGTGCTGCTGCCTCTGAGGTCCCTCACACAGAGTCATCAATCACCAGGCCCTCTTCCAGGGCTGCCGCTTATATGTGAGTGTGTGTGTGTGTGTGACATAAAGAGTGAAAGTTACAGAGAGAGAGAGAGGGAAGTAGAGAAAAAGATTGGTCATAGAGGATAACAAGACCGTCACAGAGGCCAAAGCTTAAACAATTCTTCTCCCCTTTTCTTTTCCCCTGCACTTATTTCCTCCTCCAGCTCACTGTGTGGGTCCACAACTCGGAAAAAAAAAAGAAATTCCCTCTACAACTTTGTAAAATACAGCCAAGCATAACCCCCATGCTCTCATAAAGTCATGAAACTGGGTACGACTCCTCCATGGAACAAAAGGAAAACTGAAATAAAGCTGGCAGTGCAGCAAGCGGGGCCTGAAAGGGTATTTAGGCAGAAACTTTGCACTCTCAATCGAAACACAAAGGTCATATACATGAATCTTAATATTTAAGAGGCATTAAAAGTCAGATGATCGATAAAACTCCCCCTTGCCTGCTGAGCCACAGCTCATTGAAAGAGAAACATTTGTGCGCGAGTGGCCGGGACATTAAATGTAAGAATCCATATCTGTGACGGCTGGCTCTATCTCCCAAGGACGGCTCAGCTGTGAGCACAATTACACTCTACAAACTCCGCTCAATGTCAGCGGCACACAGAGATCACTGTCCGAGCACTGTCTGCGGAGGTGGGGGGAGGGGAGCTTGATACAGCACAATAGATAGAGACAAGTACGGTAGCACACAAAAGACGTCTTTCAGCTAGTTCAGAACCAGTGAGACGGAAAATAGACTGAAAATCAATCAACAAAAAATGCTGATATATATTTTTATTATGAGCAGAATAGTTAAATATTTTAGGAATAAGGCCAATTTGCTTTTGTTGCCAATAGTAAGTTGAGATGATTGATATTTCTCTCATTTCTGTCCTTGAGATTTACGTTTTTAAGGATGTTGCTAGGCAAATTCTTCTTCCTTTACGTGGAGCCAAGCTAGTTTTTATGTTTTTACGCTAAGCTAAGATACACTATCCATCTTCTGGCTGTAAATTCATTTGTACTAAATAGACATGAAAGTGTATCAATCTTCTTAACCAAGTCTTTATTTTTACTTGTTTATTGGCTAATGTGCTTTTTAGCTTTATTGCTAAGTGGTTGCTAGCAATAACTTATCAAACATGTAGATTTGTGTCTTTTCTGTGTCTAATGTAATTATAAATCAAATATCTTTTTCTCTGTTCTTGGTGCAAACAGGACAAGTCAGTCTTTGGTAGCCTCGGAAATTAACCATTAGTCATCCATAATTTGTCATTTGATCAAAAACATGGACCACCTTTGATATGATGAAGATTTGCTTCTTTTTTGTTTCAATAAAAAAAATTCATAAACATTTTTAAAAAATTTATATGATTTTACCCTTTTGAACTTTTGGACTGTATAAAGCTAACTCCATATAACACCTTAGTATTTTGACAGCAGTCCAGAATGGCCAAACCAAACAGTGACTCTAAGAAGAGCCTTTTGCATTCTTACACTAGAGTGAAGACCACCATAAGTTCTCTTATAAGGACTAATGGAAGGTACTGAAGTACTGAATCGTTTGCAGTCCATAGCTTCAACACTAGAGGGCACTAAATCCTACACACTGATCCTTCAACATTTCTTTAACTCATCAAAAAAGCCTTAATAAAAATAATCATTCTTTGCAGTTCTGGTTTCTGTCTCCCTCCAACATTTTGACTTGAACTATGAGTGAAAGTGACAAAACAAAAGTCAAACTGAATTAATTTGCGATGCCATCTTCTTGTAATGCGATAAAATGTAATGATTACTCTGCCACTATTGCAGTTCTTCTTCCTATTGAGCAGCAAACACTAACTGAATTGTCTCAGATGTGATTAATTGACTTTTCAGATATAAAAAAAAATAATTTGGTTTGGTAAACAGATAGGAGCACCGCCCCTGACAGATTCTCATTAGAAAGCAGTGATTACTTACTTTATTACACAGTCGGAGGGGGCGGGAGGGGTGCAGATTTGAGGCAATCTCGCACAGTCACAACAGTCATTACAGTTACAGTATCACTTCGTGTGTTGACACAGATCAGTGTGATTTGGAGGAGCCTTAAGAACAGAACAGAGAAGCTGTTTCCTTTGTTTAAAGACAGACGGAAATATGTTTGGACAGGAGGGGGATCGCTGAAAAAGCCGAAAACCAGGGACAGAGCGAGAGTCGGCTAAGACGGCATCAGTGGATGAGTTAGAGAGGCTGAATAATTAAAAAGGTCAGGCTACCTGCCTGCTGCGTGTCGCTTCACACACACACAGTGTACACACTGTACACACAGTTCCGAGAGAGAGACACAATTCACACATGGGAAAAGACTGAAGAGACAAGTCATTTGGGGGAATGATCATTTTCCCTCGAACACAGTGTAGTTTGTGAACTAATTGGGTGGATCCATAATTAATTTGCTGACATTAAGCCTTCGGGTCTGCTCCACTAAGACGCTTCTTTCTAAGGATGTGAAGAAGAGCTGGTGAAGCCCGAGGCAGGCTGCTGAAGGGGGGGGCTTTGGTTCTGATGCTTCACAGTGCAGGTTCTGACATTTAGGGATGGATATCTGCAGCAATACCAGAGCAATACATCTACCAGTAACTCTCGAAAGGGAATGCTTAAATACAGGCTTAGATTTTCTCAAAAGACATTTACGCTATAAATCTAGAAAATCAACATTCAAAATCAGGGCTGTGTATTAATCGATCATTAATCCAGATCAAGATTTTGGCCTCCTGCAGTTTAATTGACATGATGTTTAAATTCACGCTCCAGTCACCTGCCAGCCACCAGGGGGCGATCAAGATGTTTTAGCTTCACCAAAAAAATGTAAAAAAATAAAAAATCCTTAATCATGAAATAAAGTTTTCTCAACTGGTTCTGATGCCGACGAGACACTTCAGGATTTTTTGAACTTCTTCATTAAAGGCAACACAGAAGAAGAAAATAGGGATAAAGGTTTCATCCATTTTTCAGAAACACAAGAGATTTAAGTGAAATCTGCCGTTTTGACAAAGACCGAAAAACCTCAGATACATTTATGGAGCAAATCCATTAATTCATACGTTAAGAAACAGTAATTCTCTTATGAGCTCACTTAAGTAAAACTACAACTGATGCTGGGATACATATACCAGTGATAGTTAATCTCCATGTTTATTCGGATGCAGATCCAGAGTACAGACTTGTGGACATTTGGATTAACAAACCAAAATGTGGAAGATTATGAAGGCTTGGTACAGGAATGCACTCTGAGCACTTTTTAGTGTCTGAGTTGATTTCAGCATTTCTCTTGTAATTATAATGAAAACTCTTCGACAGCTGCTGTGGGTATTTTTTTTTTTTAAACATAACACTAAAATAATATGAGTCTCAGTTTAAAGCTCCGAAGATTAAAATGAGGTGGCTTAAGATGGGAATAGATTTTTGATTTAAATCCATTTAAATTGTATTAAGTAACCATAAATCCTCACTCTGTAAGAGAATCTTTTACAGCCAGTTTCACCACATTGTCAGTATGTGGTAAAAATACAAAAACCACAATTAAACCACAGGGATTTTATCAGTTGTCAGATGGAAAGAAATATTTGGACAGTGTTGCATCTTTTATGAAAAACAGTGCTTTGCCTCATCATGCTGAGTGATTATATGTTGGTTTTTTCTTTTTTTTTAGTTCAAATGCAGGCAGTCAGAGGCAGGATATTTTTATCTGCATCGGATGAACAGTCTGAGATTAAGATTATCTAACTCCTTATTTTTAGCAAGGAGCCAAATTATATCAGGAAACATTCAGGAGAGATTTAGATGAAATCTTTCAATGAGTTGTCAAACGAACTGCAGCTCTGAAGTCTGTATTTATCTTTCAGCCGAAGCTGCAACCTCTTTGAATTTCTTTGCAACGTCTCAATGTGAGTCCTCTGCTAATCCCTGCCAAGGCTCTAAAAACACCCAGCACTCGCTCTTAGATAGAGTTGGATAACTTGAGCAGTTACTTCTCTTGACTTAATTTCCCATCGGAGTTTGACAGGAAAACTGTGGGGAGAGACAAGTGTAAAAGTTATCTGACAGAGTGCAGCAGGAAAACACACAGCAATATCCATCGCCATTACAGCTGATTCCTATCAAACGCCAGAGCCTCTACAGAGACTCAGAAATAAAAAAAAAAACCCTCAAAGCATGAAAAACTTCTCCCAGAGCCTTAACACTTTCACCCAAAGAGGCAAACTATACTGGAAACAACACCTCTATCCTCTTCAGAAATAACAAACACAAGCCTCACTGACGAGGTTGTTTATACGATTGATATTGCAATCCATTATTACCTCCTTGTTATTTTCATCAAACGGAGAAAAAAAAAAAAAAGGCCCCTGTTTTCTTTCCACTAGAGCCCCTTTTGAACAATGGAGGCCTTTTTTCCCCTTTCAGATGCTGGAGTTCCTCCAGAGGTAAATCTGTCAACGCGGGGCCAAAACGAAAGAAAGAGAAAACAGGAAGGTGTGGACACCCTGCAGCACCAGCCCCGGCTCTGCTATTAAAAATCATATTACATGCCCAGTTCCTCAGCACCTCAGGCAGGGGAGCGTGTGATTTCCATGAACTAAACGAAGCCTGTGACAGCGTAGGCAGGTGACAGCTTGACACAATTATATTTAGCTCGGTAAGCAAGCCAAACCGAATGCCTTCAAACTGCAGAACTGTTGAACTAGTGGCATCTAGTAATGAAAATTTCGTCTTGGAATATATAAAAAAAAAAAAAAAACAGGGCTGCACTTGAAATGTAAGCCTCTGTAGCCCACCTTGTGCTATTTACATCCGATCAATAAACTCCTGTTTTCAAAGTTCCAGAGGCTGAGGTTATCGGTGCAAGCCACAGCCGCAGCCAAGGCTGAAAACACTTCCCAGTACAGGAAAACGCCTGCAGCGTGCCAACCTGGTGAGCAGAGGGAAGGCGTGGCCTGCTTCTGCGAGGGTGAGGTAAGATCTGGGCTCGCCACCAGCTTGGTGTCAGCGAGAGGCCAGGCTCCGGCTCAGATAGCCTGCCTGAGTCCAGCCGGCTCGGCCCGGCTCCCTCTGGGTCCTTCCAGGAAGAGGCAGCATGATTCAAAGCTTCCTGGTCCAGGAGAATGAGGTGCTTCCACCTCCCCTTCCCCCCCAAACACACACACACACACACACACACACACACACACACAACCCCCCCCAACCCCAAAATGTGCCCATGAACACACACACACATTCACATTCATCACTCAGCCCACTCCCTGTGGACGGTAAGACAGCCAACTCCGTGCTGTACTCGGGGCTTACATTGGGAGGAGGCCAAGTTAAACAATGTGTTGATAAAGTCCAGAGCAGAGTGGTGAGAGGAACACAGAGAAAAGAGCACGAGGTCCACGCTGCACCACACGAGGACGACAGGCAGGAACACTTACGTACAATCACTTCGGTTTGTCTCTGTTTTCGCAAGTTCGGCCATTAATCCTGCGTGTAACAATAACACGGCTCTCATCAAGTTAACGGCAGAGATTTGGGAACGTGACAACACGGCTTAAAAAAGAAATCAGCCTGTCTGTTTTTTAAAATGTCAGTGAGTGTTAAAAAAAAAAAAAAAAAAGAAGTCGTCATCTTGGTTCCACTTTGACCTGCTGTTGTTGCCGTATGTGGTTTTCCTGCGCGATGACAGCTCAGTACCAACATTTCAGCGCTCACTTTCTCCACAACATAAAGGCCTTTTGAACAACCTGCCTGAACATGTGACCCCGTTTTTTGTTTCTTGTAACATCAGACGTACTTGCACTGATGTCCACATGTTCGCAGATCGGAACAATTAGGCTGACAACGGGTCAACAAATGTAAAAATCCCAAAAAAAAAAAAAGGCGCTTGCTGAAAGCTGCACTCTGTTTTAAATGCAGAATTGGCCGTGTGTGTGTTTTTTACTCCCTGAACACAGTTTAACTGGCCATATTTTGGAGAGCCGCAGCAATAACTGACTTTACAGGAGAGCTTTTTATCCGAGCCCCCTCCTCTGATGGGCTCACAACACCAGGCTGGCCTCTCTCTCTCTCTCTCTCTCCTTACCACATCCTATCATCTCAGGCTCTACTAATGCGCCATGCTTCAAGGGACTAAGACTGACACACACACACACACACACACACGTACACACAAACTCACATATATACACTCACACACACGGCTCAGTCAATTAGTCCTGGCCCAACCTTGCAGCTGAGAGATAAATGGTGTGGAGTCTCAGCAGGCTTTTGCGCGAAGCTGTGCTCCTTGTCCGCCGTATGTAGAACAGCTCTCTGGAGAAAATGCTAGCCCCTCCACCGCGAAGAAGACGTGGCGAGTGCAAGGCTGAGGAGGGGCTCAGGGTTCTCAGGCGTGTATTAAAATATGACCACGAGGACCCCCCCAGCTCCCTCATCAGGTCCGAGACACAAGAGAAGGAGAAAGGAACAGAAAAGAGGTGGGGACGTTCTGCTGGGGCGTCAAGCATTTCAGGTCATTTCACTTATGCTTCATTAACAATTAGTCTGTGAAGTGGAGCTGTAACCTGTCGACTGTAAAAGATCTAATATGAGCCACTGGATCTTTTCTTTAAGAAAAAAAAAGAAAAAGGGTCCACTGAAAATGCATCCAGACTAATCTGAAAATATCCTCAAGTATGTGTAGAAAATGGTGCATCCAAACTCGCCTTTTTAGGTAAGTTCACACTAAAACAGCTATAAAAAGGGAACCATTTTTTCTCCTTCAGTTTTTTTCTTTCCCCTTCTGCGGTCAAAAAAACTTCACAAGCAGAAAACTCTGATTTTAATGCACCTCAAAGAAATAAAGCTCTATTTTGATTCTCTTTTTTTGATGTTATTTTGGATGTCAGAGTGGCTTATGCTGTTGCTGGTGATGCAAAGCATCTGCAAAATCATCTAGTTCTGTGTGTGCAAAACTGCAAACCAACCAATATATTAATCGCATTCATAGTTTTGGATTCCCAAAATTAAATGAGCATTGATCATCTGCGATATTAAAGTTTTAAATGAGTGCCCATAGAAAACGCTGCTGTGTTATCAGCTCAAACCGACATTCAGCCACTAGGGGGCGAATGAAGTTTTGGGGCTACATTTTTGCAGTGATGTCGATGCACATAAACTCTGCAGCTGCAGCTCAAAGTCCAGGAGAAACACATGTTTAGAGCAGAAGCTAGTCATTAAAAATGGATCGACATCTGTTATTTGGAGTTTTAATTGTGATGTTAAGCAAATACCAATCACATGTTAATAGTGCATTAGACTTGTCGCTGCGCTGCAAAGCAACACAACTGACATGTTTAACCACCTGTAACAAACACCACATACTGCAGTACAATTAATGTCACTGAAACTCAGAAATTTGTTTTAAAAAGTCCTGAAAAAATATTATTTATAATTTTGTGTTATGATGATGAACTGTAACTAAAGACAAGCCTTATTTTGATGCAAAGATTCTTATATTAGCATGAATAAAGCACAACAAGAAAGTGAAAGCAGTGTCCTTATCATTAAAATATTAAAATGCAATGCAAATTTTTTGTCTTTAAAAATCATTAAACAATCCTGATCTCAATATGGATTGAAGCAATCTTGTTTATCAGTTTGGTCCTAATCACTCAGCCTATGTGGATGCAAGGAAAACAGTGAGAAAGATGGGTTTCCATATTTAACCGCCTCAGCGTGGGCGTTGTTTCACCCGGAGGAGGTCCAAGCAGAAAACCTCACCTCCTTGGGTGTAGTAAATCAAGTTGCTAAGCTGCATTATCTCCAACAACATGACAATCCTTTTAACACCTGACACACCCCGGTAACAAGCGTCCCCTCCCCCCCCCCCCCTTTACCGGCTCCCGCTGACACATTATATAAGGCTCCCACTCCTCACTAACTTTTCATGAGATGTCAATGCTATCGGCGCTCAAACACACCTTTAAATCAGCCTCCGATGCCAGAAAGGCGGGCCCGATGCAGGTGTTTGTGTTTATGTGAGAGAGAGAGAGAGAGAGAGAGAGTGTAGGGAGCCCCTCCATTGACAGCGAGATGTGGAAACACACACACACACACACACGCACACACAAATACACAAACACAATCACATGGCAAGGTGAAAAATTACAGTGTGGGTCTGGCGGATTAACTGCGGAATAAAAGTGCTGATGGGCAACAAAAGAGAAAAAACAGCTATTCATCACCCTGGCACAGGATCAAACTCACACACTTCTCAAATGCCCTCCTTGAGTTATTGTGCGCCGCGGCTCTGGTGGCAGCTCCACAGATAATGCTGCCCCACCTGAATTGATTAGAGTGGGGATCCGTGCATCCTCTCCTTCCAGAGACGGAGCACGTTCCTGCATCTCCTACATGCTAAAGTGGCAGAAAGCTGTTAATATGTATTTAACAACTAGACTGAGAGTTTTTTTTTCCCTCCTCTTTGTGAGTGTATTTTTCCTCTTTTCTTTTTTTTTTTTGGGAAGATCATCAAGCATGCAAGCCGCGGTAATTTTCTCAAACAAATGCGATCTGTGCGCCGTGCTGCGTTTCTGCTGCTGCTGCATTTCTCTCAACCTAGGGGAAACAAATTGGGGGCATCTGTGTGAAACCTAAATCACTTTTTACATTATTAGCTCTACACGCCACTATTCCAACTTATACCAGGCATACTAGGCACACTAACTTCTTTAAGTGATATTTATGTCACATATGCAGATGATAAATAAATGATGTTTTGCACCAACGTCCAAAATTTCCAAATCTCTAAACTGCAAAGGAAGAACAGACACCATTCTTACATTCGATGATGATGGTGAGCAGCGCTGTCAAAACAAGTTACCTCAAAAATCTCTCTCGGTGTGCCAAAGGACTCAGCTTATTCCAAAACATTTTTAGACTTTAAATCTTTCAATCTTCTGCAGATTCAGGCATCATCTCCCTTTAAGACATCACCTCTGTCAGAAAAATGCTCCATTGCCGAATAAAGACACTCAGATGTTTTCACCTCGCCATTTTGATCTAAAAACTGACATTAACCGGACCCATTTAGCATTTTTGCACAATTTATAGAGCATGAAATTAATTGCCTAAATGCAGCATCCAGTTCCTCTGCAATCGTTTAGTTTCTCCACTAATTTATTCAGGTTTTTTCCTTTAATTTACCACCCTTTTGTGTGTCAAACGCTCCTCCATCTGACTTCTCCTAACAGGGCTGACATGCACAAGGGCTGCAACTAACGGTGATTTTAATCAACGGTTAACTAAGCAATTATTTTTTTTCAGACCAGCCAATTAATCATTTAATCAGCCTTGAAAAAAAAAATGCCAATCACAGATTCCGGAAGCTCAAGGTGATGTTTTCAAATGACTTGTTTTGTCCAAACAGCAGTCAAAAACTCAAACTGACAGTTAAATAAAGCAGTAAATCCTCACATTTTAGAAGCACTCAGCAGCTAGATGAGCAAAGAATAATTAATTGATTATCAATTGGGCTAATCAGCCATCGTTTTGCGCTGACAAACTGAATAAAAGCTCTGCAATCTTTGCACAAACGCCACCAGCCGTCACACTTTTAGTGTCTTCTCTCAAAGGCCAATCAAAGCACAATTTAATCAACAATCTGAACATCAAAGGAGGCCAATAAAAACCATTAATATGAATATAATGTCATCAGCTTTATCTTTGAACTGCTGTAAGTGTTGTATATTATCAGCGCTCCAATAGATAGGCCATTTAAATGCATTAAAGTCCATGGTCATGTGTGAATAGCGCACATAAAGATGTGTTTGTGCATGGGTATGTGTGTGAGTGTGTGTGTGTGTGTGTGTGTGCAGAAACAGCTCAATGAGATCTCCTCACCGGCACTGAGAGTACATAGCGCTACACAACGAGAGAGGAAATGCCATGAAAAAGGATGAATCATGGGATTGTATGAGCGCCGAAGACAAACTGACCGCCTCAGGGTTTAGGTCAGATATGTCGTCTGAGCAGCGGCGACTAAAAAACTCCTGACACATGTGGCACACACACACACATATAAATTCTAAAAATATTTCCCAATGTACTCTTGTTGGTTTTTTTTTTTTGTTTTTCATTCATGATTGCTGTCAGGAACTTTCCCCCCCCACAGCTTGCTCCATCAGCGCAGGAGAATCGGCAGTGGCCTCCATTTCAACTCGGCGGGGTCACGGGGGTCGCCACGCCTTTTAAAGAAGAGAAAAGCCCTTGTCACAGCACTAGGTTTCTCCACCGCCTGCCACAAAATGTCTCCTGACACAAAGCCCTCGTACTCGTATCAGCGCACTCCCACAGCACTGCCAACAAATGTGACCTCCTTTTTTTTTTCCCCTCCCTCCCACTGCTAAAAAAGAAAAAAAAAGCAACTTAACTCACCTCTACCTTGCCAACTGGAATAAAATAAATAAATGAAAACAATGTGCTCTGCAACTCTGCCTGACCATGAACCAAAGAAGAAGAAGGAGAAGAAGAAGAAAAAGAACTCTCTTAGCTAACTTCTGCTTGAGATAGTTTCCATGTTAGAGTTAAGGTGATGGCTTCAACTTTATACTTGTTTTCGCTGAAGGGCCCGGGGGGGAAAATGCTTTTCACTGTTTATCTTTGGCTGGCTGGTCTGAGCCAAGGCCTCTGAAACTGTGCAGAAACCAAAAACGCTGCCACTGCCTCAAACCTGCAGGAGAAAAGCAGAGCTTGCAAAGTGATGCCATGTCTTTTAAATCAAAGTTACAAATGTGCAAAAAAAAAAAAAAAAAAAAAGAGGGTTATTGAGGTTAATTAGACCCTTTCTGCTTGAGCTACACTTGTAATTCTAGATCGCTTGATTAAGTTGTCAGAGCCAAACATCTGTAACTACAGTTTGTTTCCATTTGTATATAATCAAATGAGTTGAGCTGTGTTCATTATTTTTATTAATCATGTCATTTATGGAGTAAAAAAAGTGCCAAAACATTCATTGTTTCCAGCTTCTAAATGTGACAATTTGTTGCTTTTCTTTGTTTTATATCATTACAGAATGAAATTTGGGGTTTTTGGACTGCTGGTTGGACAAAACAAGCTGAGGACTTCAGTGTTGCATGATATATATTTAGCCGGGGATAATAGGGAAACTATTATTCAGATAATAAAAAATTATAGCCAATAAATTGAGATTATACTACAAACCCAAACTACTTTCATGACCTCATGCACTAAAAGTATCATAGCTGCCCCCTCAACCCTTTTCCACTTCTTCATTAGACAGAACAGTCGACTATATGCCTTTAGTCATTGTGTTATTAACTGCAGCCATGAGCTTTTAAAACGATAAAAACCTTAATTTTTGCATTGACAGTAAAACACTCTGATAAATCTGATTTGACGGATTATGTCAAACCCTCCTGCAAAATTCTCTATGAATGCATGTATGTTTGTGAAGTTTTTCTGACGTGTTTTGCTAAAATAATTAAACGAGCATTTGAAGAGTCACAACTGTTCTTTGTTTTTACTGTAATAGTGATGTAAGATTAGAGCCGAGCAATATAAAAGGTATGAACTACAATAACGTGGAATTATCTGTGATCTTATCAGCATCAGTTGGCATCAGTTTAAGGAAATCCATACTGTGCATCTCTAGAAAACCTCACCTTGCTCTCTGCAAACTTGCGTTTCACTTATTTAACATTTACAGACAAAACAATTATCTTGTAATTGCATGATAAGGGAGAGATTAATCAATAATTGAACTAACAGTGTGGCTTACATTTCACTTTTGTGTACGCTATGTGATATAATGTGCTGACAGAACTCCTAATGTCTCATGAGGTGTGACCCCCATCCATCTGCTCCCATAAGCATACAACAATCCCAGAACACACACACACACACACACACCCATCACCCCCACTCACCACACAGAGAGGTCGGCCCAGATTAAATCAAGTGCATGGAGAGCAGGGCCTCATTACCCCGCAGAAGCCACTTCACTGGTTGCTTTACTAGCCGGCGTTTCCCCCCAATTATAAAAGCACAAGGCTTAAGTCAGCGGGGAGGTTTTGGGGGTGGAGGGGGTCGGCCCCTTGTGGGGATGACCTCAGTGAGCTTGGGGATGGGTGTAAGGGCAGGAGGTGAGAGTCCGGTTTAATTTAGGGAGGAAAAAAAAAAAAGAGGGCTTGTGTGTAAATTTGGCTGCTGCAGCAACAACCCAACAAAAAAAAAAAAAAAAAGAGAAGAAGAAGAAACCTGATGCTGCAGGAAATACTGCTGGGAGTGGACTCTCTGTTAGCCAAATTAACTTGCAAAGTAATGAGAAAAAAAATATATACAAGCAGGTGGAGAAGGGCGAGGAGGAGGAGGAGGAGAGGAGGATGGAGAAGCAGGAGGTGGGGACAGTGTGGAGAATAGGTGACAAACAGGACAGAGAGGTGTGTGTGTGTGTGTGTGTGTGTGTGTGTGTGTGTGTGTGTGGCAGGGAGGGAGGCTGCAATCTCTGCGCAGAAAATTAACAATTCCACCCTGCGCTGTGTCTGCACGACATTAAATGCATGAAACGCATGAATTATTGCACGGAGGGGACTGAATTAACTCCATATATCAAGCAGAGTCTAAATAGTTCAGGGGTGAGGGGCTGTGTGCCTCAGCTAAAAAGAGGGGGGAAGGGGACGGGATGAGTGCATATGTGTGTGCATGGGAAGGGGGGGGAGAGGTGGAAAAAAAAATAAAGTAACTCAACATTTCTATCTCTTCCCATTAAAGTTAACCACTTCTCTCTCTCTCCAAAGCCATAAAGCTGTCAAACTGACCTCTGATTTATTCTGCCCTTGCCCAAGCTCCTGTCCTAACTGTCGCTTGCCTCCAATTAATTTTTTTTTTGTTGCTCTCCATCCTTTCCCTGTAAATGTAATGAGATTGCAGCACCGAAAAAAAAAAAACTGCTGACTCCCGTTAATGCACGATTCCTTAATAATAAACCGAAAGCTGGCTGCAAAAGCTGCGAGGGAGATGCATGCTCGTCCGATAATTGCATTTTAAAAGCGCAGTTTTGTCACAATTTGTAATTAACATTATTCATTGCAGCATTTTTTTTCTTTTGCACATAAGGACTGAAGCGAGAGCTCACAACTGGCTCACAAGTAAACACTGACTGTAATGTATGACAGTCTTTTCTAAACAAATACAATCCACAGATCCGATCGCCGCCGCATCCATTTGTCCACCTACTCTTCACCCACTCAGCCGCTCGTTTAAACACAGACACAAGTTGTTTTGAAAAATATTAAAAAAAAAGAAAGGGGGGGAGCGAGCTGCTGTGATGAGAAGAGGAAGTCCAGGAAAAGCACTTTTCAGTATTTACAGCAGCAGCAGCAGCAGCAGCCGAGGCGAGCAGATGAGGAGGTCAGATAAGAAGAGAAACGGCTGCAGCTTTTTTTTTTTTTTGCATTTGGCCTTCAGACGCTGCGGCTTCAACCCGCAAAACAAGGTCAACCACGCAGGGGCTAATTGAGTCAAGGTTTTTTTTTTTTTTAATTACCGCAATCATGACTTTCAAAAGCGTCCAGGAGACAGAGGGGAGATGCTGATGCTGTGACTGAACCGGGGAGCTGACCGTTACGGGTGGGCTGCAGGTGCACAGCGGGGGGTTGGGGTATTAAATAGGCTGTTTTTGGTGAAAGCTGAGCGCAGCTGGCAGGTGTTGGTGCGGAGGGGACTTTATTACCCTATAAACTATCTGAGACAATTCACTCACGCCGTCTTCTGTGGGCAGC
>JAPZDY010000014.1:6749245-6764101 GCA_029783645.1 Ctenochaetus hawaiiensis | reverse complement strand
ATCGCTGCCGTATCTGCTTTTACCTACCTGTCAAAGCTGTAATGGAAAGAGCTTTGGGATAAAAAATTGTTCAAACAGGGAAAAAAAAAACCTATTGAGAGCTTTTCCTCATTTTCTGTGGTTTCATTACATTTAAGATAACAATAAATTTATGAAAGCACACAATGATAAGGTAAATACTCTGATAAAGGTGACTTATGTTAGTAAACTCAAGAAATAATGAAAAAATAGCAAAAACACCTATTTCAAGTTAATCATGTTTAATATAAAGGTGTCAAATAAAACCAAACCCCTTATTTTCACACTTTTGCGGAACTATTTTAGAATATCTGAGAGAAAACAATGGTATTCATACAGTATATAACAATGAGACCATCCACCCACCCTGAGAGCTGACTGGAGGGAGGGTGGCGATGTGTGTGTGTGTGTGTGAGGAGGGGGTCTGGGTGCACAATGAGCCCTCTGATGTCATGCTGCTGGTAATTTGTTCTGAAACAAGAGGGGAAATATTGCTGCGCTGTCACTGCAGTGTCAAGCCTCACACTGCAGGACAGATTTCGCTGACACGCCGTATCCTCTTGGAAAAGTCGCGAGTCAGTGCTATTCCCAGCAGGGCTCCCGACATAAGCGAGGAAACAGGGTGAACACACACTTACTGTACGCTCCAGCAAACGGTCGCTAACTTTAAATCTCCAACATTAGCTGCTGCCAGAATACAATAAGGTACTAAAGCAATTAGAATAAGCTGCACTGTGTCTCTTCAGCGAGCAACCTCCTCTCTCCTCCGTCAAGGAGCCGAACAGAGCCACCATCCAGAAATCAATGAAGCGCTCCTCATAAAGGGATTGTCAAATTCAAGTCTGTGCAATTTGTTTTGTGATAACTCTGCAGGCTCATGCGTGGAATCAATATGAGGGCCTGCAGGTAAAAAAAAAAAAAAAAACGTAGGGGAGAGGGGGGGCTGAATGTGTATTGATTCGTACTCGGAAGCATTAAAAGTGCAGAATTTGGAAGCGTTAACCTTTGATTGCAGGTGTGCTTAGCTCAGTTTAAGGTTTATTCCACGCTGAGGTGGAGGCTAATCTGTTCACCACAAGAAATAAAAAGAGGAAACGCTAGTAAGTGGAGTGTTATAATGCCGCCTTCCACTCATTTGCCCTGCAGCTTGACCTTCTCAGACAATCACCCCCGCTGCTTTTTAAAACACATAAATCACAGAACAGACTTGGATGGCTGGCCAGTAATTGTGATTAAAAGCATAACCTGCAAAGCTGGCCTTATAAAAGCTGGAAGAACCACCGACAACAACTTTCCCAGGCGGGAGGTCATCGGCTAAATCTCCTGCTGAACTCACTTCGCTTCTCTGGTTTAAATTTAATAAGGAACCCTTGACTCCTCGCTTCCATCTGCTAAAATGTCAGGTTATATATATGCTCCTAAGGTACAGAATGAATATGCAACAGGGCAATTTAAGTTTTTCTTTGCTTTATTTTTGCATTATTAATCCCTGTTGCATCAAGTAACCTCTTGTGCATTTGGGCAAAGCTTCTTTTTGTGTTTCTTCTCAGTAACTTAAGAGTCTTTAACAGCTAAGGTTACTGTTGAACTCTGATAAATATGTTCATGCAAGGAAGCAAGTGTTGGTCCATATCTCTTGTGTTAGACAGGCATTTTTTCTCATGTTTACATAAAAACGTCAGATGTTAAAGATATAAGTCAATTAACCCAAAGGACAGTGTTTTTCTACCACCTCTTCCCCTCGTCACTTTGTCGGGAAAAAAAAAACTGCAATGAGAGATAGCAGGCAGCCTTCCCTTTCATGGGAAATCATTACACAATCTAAGAAAGAATAGAATATTCTGTGCCCAGGCTTGCCTCCTGTTATTGCACCATTAATAACTTTTGCTGCTGCCAACGAGACAACACCAAGCTTGGTTGGAGAGGAGCCGGCTAATGCAGTCAGTAAATTAAAACCACCGGCGTTCCTTTTCATGAGACAGACTGATCCCGGCTGTCAGAGGTTGGGCTTTTTGTTGTTATCTGTTTTTCTTTCTTTCTTTTTTTTTTAATTTTTCTCATCCTGCTAACCAGTGCATCTATTTGTGTTGTGCTTTTTGAAACACTTAGTGCATTTGTCATTTCAAACTGAGCAAACTATCCCATAAAAAAAAAAAAAAAACAAGACACTGCACCACACATCAAAATCACAGCACAATACACTGCTGACTCCACCCTCACCGCAGGAATGAAATGTTTTCATTTGAGAAGTTGAAATTATAAAATGGGAAAAAAAAAGAGAAATCAATTGTCTCCCAGCGGCACATGACATGCTTTCTTTTTGCAAATTAATTAACATCATGCAAAACAATCCTGCGCATATTTATGTCAGGAATCACAATGAGATGGGAAACAAATTCCAGAGGACAGTTAATCTTGCCAATCATCTCCATATACTCATTAATGTGTCATTATGCTGTTTCTCGGCTTGATCAAAGAACCTTTTAGAAAAGTTTTCACTTTGTAATTAAAAGCAAATGCCACATAAGGCCGACATCCCGTTAGCTTAGTATGTTAATGCGTGCAATTTAATTATGTGGAATCCTCGGCTTCATTGTGATGTATGGTTGTTATAGAAACTACACTTGCTATAGCAAGGTCTTTTGAATGAAATAAGGCTGGCTTATAGGAAATGTAAGCAAAATGAAAATGACTTATATGACCTTCATGAAAATTAGCGCACAGATTCCAGAGCAGAAAGGTTAACCAAAGAAATATATGATAAATTATGTATTAAATTCATTACATTTCTTCCTAGTTATGCTTCTCCAGTGTGTTAGCACATCAGACATTAAAGTAAAAGAAACAACCAGGAGTAAAAGCTAAATTTTTGCAGAGACCACAACTCCTAATCTGTGAAATTGGATGAATTTAAGTTGCCTACCAAATGGGATTAAATTGTATTGGCTGCAGTTTGCTGAGAAGGGGGGGTGCATGTGTGAAAGGAATGGATACGGATGTTACAGTATTAAAGAGGCACCCATATATTTCACCCAGGAAACACAGTGGTGAGCATCCAGTGGGAGTCAATGGGCTCAGGGAGGCTGAAGTGCCAGCTCAAGAGAGAAGGCTTAACAAAGGCTGTGTGGGAGGGCTTCTGTACAGTGTGTGCTCACCAAGTCGAGCATTGTCTCAAGTTTTCCCCCGACTGCCAACCCACACGTGTAGTCACAAACCCGCCCTCCTGGATACACCTAATCACCATGAAGTGGCCTGCCTCCCCTGCATGCTGGTAAACTGTAATTTTTGCACATGTAGACAGTAAGATGATGTGAACCTGACCTTGCTAAGTGCAAAAGGGCTCGAACTAAAGCACTTAAAAAAAGACACTTTAAGAGAAACCTGCATTAATATATTCTGTATTGCTCTTGTCATTTGAATTGCAGCACCTTGTACGTGAGTGTTCTAAATAATGAAAGATGGCGCTAATGTCCCTGTGAGTGCTGTCTGATGTTTAAAGGTGAAGTTGATTCTATGCATCAAAATCATATTTACGCTTATTGGCAGCAAGTGAAGAGAGGTGATTAAATTTTTGGGTGTCATGCACCTAAAAGTGGCTTACAAGGCACAACAAACATGACAGATAAGAGCAAAAACGTGAGAGTGAAAGAACAAATGCAGCATATGTGCAATGCATGTGATCAGACATAGAAAACAAATCAAAACAATCTGCAGATATTTAAAGAAAAAACTTTATCAGCAACCACATCACCACAAATTCATGTTGTCATTATAAAAATCTGCAAACTGTGGATTTGTTGAAACTTTACATTTCTATTTTTTCCCCTCATAAAACTTTACATCTCTGTGGGAAGGTCTCATTAACTATCAGCATTAAAATCACTTTGGTTAAGGTTTTGGAAAGTGCATGTTTTGGCTTAATGTGCCAGGTTTTGTTTCCATAAACAAGTTCTAAAATTCCCCACTCGTCACGTTAAAAACACCCAGTTTTGGTCACCAAAAACAGCTGTAAAAAAATCCCTAAAAATAACCCGGTTGAAACTGCCAACCCTGATATTGTCTTGAACACAGCTTAAGCAGGCCTGCATTCAATCAGAACTACCTCATGTTGTTGTAATGATAGAGGTTTTCTTTGCATCTTCTCTGTGGGCTCAAGTGTCTTTTTAGAAGAGTATTAACTGTAAATAAAACATTAACCAGAAAAAAAAGTTGGTAGTCTGCAGGTTTTCTGTTCAGGCTTCATGCAGCACCAACAATCTTCACCTACAAGGCAGCTTTTGTGTCACTGAGCTGTGGGAGCGAAAATGCTGCTTAATCTTTCTGCTTTGAGTACACAATAATAACTGAAGGCAACCAAAATGAGTGTAGCAACATTTTTATCACCTCAGATCTTCTCTCATCTGGTCTTTGCTGGCTGGACTCGACAGAACAATTTTACAGAGAGACTTTGGTAAGAAAATCAACTGGAAATAATAAAAGTAAAAGGGACGATTTGGGATTTTGGTAAGTGAGAGGGACATGTACTCAATCTCCAGTAGAAATTATACTTGAGTGTGAAGCAGAAATATCTCCAACCTGGGGCAAATAAAATCCAAACCATCTGCATGGAAAGATCCCTCAAGGTAAATGGAATCAATTATTTGGATGAACTTTACTCCCAAAACAACAACACAACTCATATGCCTGACAAATGCAAAAAGTACCTTGACCAAAATACACCATATTTGATGTGTGTTTGTGTTTTTAAAGCCCAATTTCTTCATAAACACTGTAATGGTTTAGCCATCCATTCTGGGAGTAAGCAGCATCTAATCTGAGCATCATAATTTGTAACACTCCATGCTTATTAGTTGGTATCTCAGGCATTATAGGCTGAAGTAATTAACTCAAGCCACCCAAGGGTAAAGGTGTTCATGGTACATATGAGGGCTAAGCCAGTCAAACCGGGGCTAATAATGAAATCAGATACAGTCCCTATGGTGGGTCACGTGCTGCTCAGCCTGGTCATGGTTTGCATAATGCCCCTGCTGTCAATAAAAACCCTGCATCAAATAGTGAAATAACCCACGAGTGATTACTCCCCACTCATTAAGGACACATGCTGCATGGGATCATGAAAAAAGGATCATTTTCTTCACTTAGTTTTAGTCAGTTAATTCTAGGAGCTGAAAGGTAAAAGCACATGTAAATCATAATTTCCTCAGTGTCATTTTGAGATGATTATTCTCACAATTAGCTAATGGTATTAGCAGATTCGAATCTCAACAAATGGACGCTGTCGGTCCCCCTCTTGTGTTGTGTCAAAAAAGAACACCAGCGTGGGCATTGACTTCCAAAAATAATGAGTTTCTCTCCTGACTTGATAATTGAAGATATAATGAGGGAGAGAGAAAAGACTGTGATGAAGAGAGAGAGAAAGCAAGTGTATGTGAGTGAGTGAGTGTGTGTGTGTGTGTGTGTGTGTGTGTGTGTGAAAGAGAGAGAGAGAGAATGCCCCATATTTTTTGTCATAGCCCTGGGGGCTTGGTACATACACCCCCAGCATTGCAACCTACTTTTTACACGCCTCCCTGGAAAAAAAAAAAAAGAAAGAAAAAAAAAAGGCCCATAGTGTCCTGAGCCCAAATCCAATCTGTTTCTTGTGACACCATTGTCATTTGTGCCAGCCCTGAGAACAGCTCTGCCACTTCCCTAAATGTGCTGCGCTTCGCTGTTTGTCTTCATATTCTAATGTCGACTGCGAGCACATAAATTACTGCAAGGTAAACATGTAGACATGAAGCAAAAAAGCAAATAAACAAATCACAGAACAAGAGGGCAGCTAGATGCATGTGAAATGCCCTTATCTCCGAGCAGCGTTGGGGATGATTATTTTATGCCTCGCATGTATTCTTTATTAATACACTTGCTTATACTGAATGGCTTTTTGCTTAATATGAATGTTTTATTAGCTAAAATCATTGGGGGAGGTATGAAAGTGAAATATATTTTTGCCTGTCTAGGAGATGAAACCTCCGTCACACTTATCGCTTCTGCATCTGCATAGTAAAATCAGTTGAACAAGGGCAAAGCATCAGGATGCAAATTAAAGACCTTTAAAAATCATTCAAATAATGATGGGAGGAGAAAACCAAGGAGCCGTTTAGAAAAGTATTGAAGTTTTGCTTGGCTGCCTTTATGAGGCCCTCATAACCATATTCTAGGACTTCTGTCAACATGTCGATGAAATGTGTTGGTCTCATTTACAAATTTTTGCCTTCTGAGAGAAAAAAGCTTTGTTTCCAAGCAAATATTGACTCATTTTAAATAATTGTTTGCACCACAAATGGCTAAATTTAATCCACCAGAACCTCCTGCAGCAAATGATTTCCTGCCATTTTTTTCCCACAAAATGACACTTACACTGGTAGAATTTGCTCCAGTGTTCATTTCAGACACGATATAAAAACATACTGCATATATCATTTTATACTCTTGCTGGTATTTCCTGTTTCTCTTAATAGCGTTGCATCTGCATTCTTCTACATTTGGTGTGTTTGCAGGTGTGATCTTGTCATCTTTTTTTTACGGCGTTTGCACACTTAAAAGTTGTTACATACCACTTTAAGCTTTTGTACAAACATTTAAATACCAAAACTTACAATATTAGCTTTGCAGAGCAGAGTTAATCAGTTTGATGGTGCAATGTTGATATATAATTAACAATCCCCCCACAAATACGAACCAAGAGCTCATTAGAAACAATGAAAGCACTGTGGAGAAGCAGCTTCACACAATTAATGGCAGAACAGATCTCAGGCTTTTTAAAGGAGAAAAAGTAGAGAGAAGATGAAAAAGAAGAGGACAAATGAGAAATGCTGGAGTGTCCATCAGTAGAAAAAATCCTAGCAAACCTTATCGTGATTCGTCTGTAATACACGCAGCACGATATCTAAGCAGGCAGTAGATGCTCATCTTGTACATCGTGGATCTTCTCAAAACATCTTAACTCTTAACTTAACACCTTGGCTTCAAACTGCTGTGATGGTTATGTTGAGCTACCAGCAAAAAGTGGGAAAATCTAGCTTTACCATTTTAAGGGCCAGTGTGAAAATGTCTGGGAGGAGATGAGTTTAATTTGCAGTTCAAAATTCCCATCATTCCTGCTCATTCCATCTACATTTTTGTGGAAACTCCTAACATAAGACCACATAAGACAGATTTGTTATGGATTTTCAAAGATCTATACTTCAGGCAGTTACTGTAGCGCCACCATCAGGACTTCAAGCTCACAAAGCCAGTCGTGGAAGTTTGACACAGAACTTGGCCAATGTGCAAGCAGAGTCTTGTTCATTTTCATGCATGGGAAGATTTCTTGGTAGGAAGAAGAAAAAGAAAAGAAAAAGAAGAAGAAGAAGAAGAAGAATGCCTGGCAGCAGCGAAACCTGGTCCCTAATTAGGTTCGAGGCATCAAGCTTTTTTCAGCGAGATGTGATTTATTGTTTTCAAAAACTCATTCCATGCTCATCTGTGTGTGTACACGCAGCACCTTTTGTTTACCGCAGCTCTATCATGTCTCTGTCAGTCATGCAAGAGTCATGATACTCTCAGAAAAAAAACACTATAAGCTCCAAAGACAGAGGGAGAGAGTAATTTCCCTTCTTTCATCTGTTTTTCCGTCTCCATCCATACCTCTCGGCATCACAGTAATTGCTGCCAGCAGGTAACACATTCAATTAAACACCATATTCTTGGATACAAGCAAAACACGTTCAGTTCTTGATAGGTAGAATTTGATGCATTTAAATATTCTGAGCAGAAATGTGTTTTCACACCGGCATAAAAGCTTTCAAACAAAATTCAATCCAAAGCTTTTTTTTATGTATGTAGTTATTTATTTATTTATTTTTCTACCACAGGAGGAGCCATGCACTGCTTTAACAGTCAAGAGAAGCAATTAAAAGCTGGCAGAGGGTTAACTTGCACCCAGTGGAGCAAAATCGATGAGCGGCATCCTGTTTGAACTAATCACAGTACTGACGGTGAAGCCAGCCAGCAGACATGAAAAGTACAGGAAGCAATGACAGGGCTAATGGTTTGGAAAATGCTGCTGATGAATGAGGAGAAAAGGTTGTGACTCTGTCTTTACCCTCTCTTATTTACCTTGCTTCCGGGCACTGTAACTACTTGAGACTGAAACCAATGTTTTTGCATGGTTGAAGGGATGTTGGATGGATATATGAGTTTACAAGCTTCTATAAATGTCAGAGCCTTTTACTTTTATACTCAAATTCATCACCGCTAATGAAAGACTCACTAGCCTTCACCAGGTTCTGCTCAAGCAAACTGGCAGTTGCTTCTGCAGACATTAAGTCCAATGTCATTTACACAAAATGGTTCCATGCCATTTTCTTTAATCTCTTCTGTGTAAATTACTACTTACAGCCCGTGAATTACTTTTTTTTCTTTCACTCACCCCACCGAGTAGCGTCGGCTATCATTTTGGGAGCAACGAGCAAGCTAATGAAACCTCTCAGCATTAACAAATAGGACCACTGAAGAATGTTCTATTTGCAGGTCATTGTTTGATCCATAAAAGAAAGGAGAAAAAAAAAAAGATGAAGGCGCAGGAAAGAAAAAGTCTTTTTATTTCCCAGCGAAGACAGCACTCTTGGCAAAAGAGTAAACAATGCAGCACCGCATACAGCTTGGAGACTTCAAGGAGCCATCGCCATGGCAACCCCATTTTCTAGTCATATCTTTAATGAAAAGGTAATGAGAGAGACATAACAGTCCCAACTTCATTACCGGAGTAAGATTCAGCAATAAAAACTAAATCAGAGCATCTGTCATTTGAAGCAGCAGCAGCAGCAGCAGCAGCAGCAGCAGGTCGCCTCTGCACAACAGTTATAAAAACAGACTTCGGTCACTGAGCCATAGGGGACACATGCCCCGTCAGCTGACGTTCAGGTGACAGGTGAGTCATTCCAGAGTTCATCAGACAATATTTACTTAACTTACATTCCAAAATCTAACTTTTTAAAAGTAAATTATCAGGTTAAACTGATCACTATGAACAGCTGATCATCATAACCCAATTTTTTTCACTATATTCCATACTATAGGCCATTATTCTTCTCCTCCAGTCCAGTAGATGGCAGTAATACCTAAAATGAATTGTTTCCCTGTATTGAACAATTGAGCCCAAAAAAGTAACTTGCCTTTTTTGTTACTTAAGAAGTGTTAGCCTGTTTGATTACTTTGCACAGATGAAGATGCTGATAGTGACAGCGATAGCGACATCTAGTGGCTTAAATTTGTCATTCACAGAACTTTTATGTACTACTTTTTTGTTTACCCTCATTTTGTTTGAGTATTTCCATTAAATTATTTTAGTCCACTTTATTATATGATATTATATTGTGTTATGTTATGTTACGTTACGTTATGTTATGTTGTGTTGTGTTGTGTCGTGTCGTGTCGTGTCGTGTCGTGTCGTGTCGTGTCGTGTCGTGTTGTGTTATGTTATGTTATGTTATGTTATGTTATGTTATGTTATGTTCCTCAATCACATAAAAAAATCTGACACATGAAGTCTGGTCACTTGATAAATGTTACTACTGTATTAACTCTATATTTAGCTCATTTGATGCAATATAGTCCACTTTTTTCACCAGTGAGATGATAATGTATCTGTGTTTTCTGCTGCTTTGTGCTGTGAAGGTACCAAACAGCAGGTTTGTTAGAGTTTGTTTGCTGAAAAAATCTCTGTAGAAGCACATAACTCCTTTAAAATTGCACAAAGTCATTCTGTCATTTAATGTAAAGACAGTGATTAGTGCAGCTTTAGGTAAAAGATCTGAGTGCTTCTGTCCTCACTGTATGAACTGAGATGATTAAAGGTGCAGCCAGTGAACAAACACACTTTGAATCTATTAGTCCAGATCATATTTCTTTTCTCCAGTAGCACAGTGTTGAACATTCATTAATGCATGGCTGCTATGCAACAGCTACAGATGAGCATTTTCTCAGGTCACTGTGTGTTAGCTCGTCCCTCAGTCTCATTACACACACACCTGACAATGAGGATATTCCATATGTAATTCAACAGAGGGGAAAAATGAGAATTTCAAATGATCCGTCTCTCTCGGACAGTCTTTGCATTGATACACCCGACTGGGGATCACCTCTTTGCATTTTACACAAGGCAGATAATCCCACATTCATTGGGTTTGTTTAATTGCATAAGACCTCTGGAAAGGGTTGCCCTCCATCGCTGTAAGGTAAATACATGTCACCTTTGAATCTGCGTCTCGCTTCGACAGTTTACCTTGTCCCCCTCTCCTCATTATCACAGCAACTTTGTGATCTGGCCAGTTTTTTTAGTCATAATGATGCACGCTATTCTGACAGTAATTTGAATCTGGAGCAGGAAGAGCCAGCTGCCAGGTATCAAAGTAGACTTTGGCCGCCTTCAGCGGTGCACTCGAGCCACACAAAGTCCTCCACTAGCCCGCCTCTCTCACCTCCTCCCCCCCACAGCCCTCAGACATTTTCCATGCATAATTAGGTAGAGTCCACGGAGAATATCAGAGATGTTTTTTATTTTATTTTATTTTTTCAAAGATGAGGATTTTAAAGAAGCACAGCTTGCTGTTGTATTATTATATTTTTTTTCATGAGTAGTTTGCCCTGTTGGAGCCAGGTATTAAGGGAGCCCTGACTGATATCTGATAAAAGATCATCCCGATTTGACATTTTGTTAAGAAGTGTCGAGATTTATTCTCACTCCGCTGCAATTTAATCTTAACAATCTCAGTTTGATCACAAGCAAACAGGCTGAAACGCTCGGCGCTGTGATATCAGAGTCAGCCTGTGAATGATAAGTCATGGCCAAAATAAAAAGAATGGTAAGAATGATGCCCTGGGCTGCGTCCCAGATCTGCTATGAATACATTCAAGGATAATGGTGCAGAGTGACTGGACTACTGTGTTTACAAAGGCGCATTAACGCCAAAGCCAAGACAGTCCGGGAAAAAGGGAGAATGTACAGAGCAGCAGAGGGGTTCGTCTGTATGAATACATTCTTTTCTCATTGTCCTCTCAGACAGGAGGATCATTACTGGCTGGACACATGCGCTGGCAGCACCAGCCTTCATTATTATGCAGCAGTCGACACAGGTTTAACAAAGAGAAATTTGTCTAGCATTTGTTTATCTGGAAGAGCAGAGTCTGGCACGGCAATGCTGGCAGCGGCGGCGGCGGCAGCAGGCTAAGGTGGATAGACACTCAAGTAAGTTGGCGGTCGCTAACAAACCCTGCAGCCCCCCACCCGTCACCCTCCACCACCCCCACCTCTTCGCCATCATCACCCTCTTATGCTCCCCACAGGTGCACAGCTTTTTCTACCCCGCACATCAAAGAGATGGCAGCGGAGAGGGAGACTGAAGTGCAGGGTGGCACATAGTTTCAGCTTCAATTGTGTCCTGTATTCAAAAAGAAGACGCTGTATTATTCAATTTCTAGTACATTTTTTTTTACTTATAGGTGATGTGTTTTGAAGGCCAATATAAGATTCAGCTGGAAGACGTTTGATTGCATTTCCAAAGAAAAGATTCAGTTAATAGTTTCAGAAAAACATCTTTTTTGGTTGATGTTGTTTTTGCATTCATGACCTGAACAATTGTGACATTCGCTTCATGTTGATTCAAGAGCAAGTTTAAAGTCAAAAATCCACAAAATCACCAAAGTTAGAGTTGAACAGAAGACTTTACTTTCTCCTCTAAAGGAGAAGGTGTGGCAGCTTTGAGTTATTGACACTGTTTTCTTCCCTCCCCACGAGCTTTGTTGTAGGAAGAGGGTGGGGCGTTTGGCTCGTCCTTGACCTTCCTGTGAACCAAATACATCAGGAGTCTGTTGCTGAGGAGATTAAAATCACGCAACAATGGGAGGTGGCAGGCACAAAAACCGCCAGGGTTTCCTAAATACATGCAACACCAATCTAAAGCTGTCTGACGGTTTTTTGTCAGCACGCGGTGCAGTGGTGGCTTACTCTCACTGTGTGTGTGTGTGAGCTGCAGAATATGACTCTGTTCAGCTTTCTGTCATGGCAACAAAGAGGGTCAGTGTCAAGTCAGACCCCCCCCACACACTTTTTTTTTTTTTTTTTTCCTCTCTTGGAGGATTTATAGAGACTCGTGAGGAGATAAGAGATGTGCGTGCACTGTCTGTCTTTGAGGCATCGCCACAATCAACCCGTGCTCTCCCATCATACATCCTGGGAGTGCTGTGAGAGCTGCACCCTTGTCTTATTACAGACAGCAGGTGCAGATGGTTAAAGGCAGGTGCTCGGCGAAAAAAAGGGAAAAAAAAAAGGAAAAGAAGAAGAAGGGGGTGAAAAAAAAAAGAACAAGCACCTGGTCTCTCTGTTGTAGCAGTCTGGGGCTGCTCTCACTATGATTAGCTTTGTTTCTCCAACAGAGCGCAGCGAGGAACAATACCTACAACTTCATTAGGGTGGAGCAAAGCAGCCTTTCTTTCGCTTTTCTTTTTTTTTCTTGTCCTACACTTGACTGCACTAAGTTAAAGGAGGATGGGGTGTCTGTGAAGATCAGCCCTTCTTTTAGAAGCTACAGCTCTGTCACTTAAGTGGCGCCTCTTTACAAGAAAAGAGCTATAATCTGATGCCTGTTAGATCTACGGAGTCACGATGAGTAAGCACAGAAAAAGCACTCGGCTGATTTCGCAAAGACCTGTGCCGAGAGTGAAAGAAAGCACCCCAGAGTTGACCTGACAGGCAGCAATAAGCTCACTCCTACAAGAGTTTGGCTGGGATTCAGCGCGGCATGCCGAGCCCCCTCCTAACCTTGTTGTTTGGAGCTCGAATGTGCAGGTAGTAAGACTGAGAGCTCTGCCCGGGCGAACCCCATATAATCACCGACCCCTGCGTTACGGCACTCCATTTTCACGACGCTGGGGTGTATCTTCAAGGACGAGCAAGTGGGGAAATGAGTGCTAATAGTGTGTTTGTATTGTCAGAGCTCGTAGGCCCACAGATTTGCTTTATTCATGGCCTCACTTCATCTGCCAGCCAACCATTGAATAATTGAAGGAATTATCAGGCTCGAGGATCCAAAGCCCCTCAGAAATGTGTCATGCCCCTGAGCAAAGCCGGCAGAAAGAAAAAAAAAGGAGCGAGAGAGAGAGAGAGAGAAAGAGGGGCCTCCTAATTCAGAGTGTGTGTGTACAACCACACAACCCATAATGTTCCTCCTACATACAAAGACACACATACAAAGTTAAAACACAGAGGTTGATGATGCCACAAATGGCAAGCTTTGACTGGCAGAATATCAATAGCTCATAACAGCGGGAGCCCATGCATGTCAGATAAATTTATGATTTTTTCTCCAAACGCTGCTCTCCTATTTTCCTCTGCATCAGAATGAGTGTTTTTTGGAGTCGCTAGATTTCACCATGCAGTTTGGCTAGTGTCCCTCGTACAAAGAATGTGACTGACGCAACATTAATCTCCAAACAAAGAGACTGGCACAACTACTCCGCACAATTTCAGGGCTATGAGGTGGCAACGTCAGTCTCGATTTCTCACTGCTCCTTCACGAGCTGTTCCACTTTCTCCAAATTCTCATTTAGATCAAACAAAACGCTCCAGAAAGGAGGTGAAAACGGTACCGTTTAAATCCGTGACACACAGGCACACAGGGGACCTCCTTCTCATTTTCTAAACAGAGAGTCATGGCAAGAACTTTTTAAATTTGTCATAATAAGGTGTGACCTACATGGGAGGGAGCCAAAAAACCTGAACTCCAGCTCCCAGCAAAGATCCCTGCACTATTGAGTACTCCAAAATGTAACGCGTGAACATCAGGGAGGAGAGGAGCTTCCATAATTCTCTTTAAAAACACACAAGACTTCCTGGAGCACTGGTTAGAATGCATGCCACATCCTCCAAGGTGAAAAGCATGCAATATTTATTTAACTGATGCACTGTTTGGTACATTAAAAAAAGACATTACCAACACCAGCCAGGGGTTGTAACATAATATAATCTCTCTGACACTGACATATGAAAAACATTCCTTAGCTGACATTCATGAATAATGGCAGCTGTTTGGAGAAGAACGACTCTGAGGTTTATTTTCAAATAGGCCTCAGCTGCGGCGGCGGTGGCGGCGCTGCAAAACAACCATCCTGCTGTTTGTGTTGAGTGGAGAGATGGGTGGAAATGCATCTTTCATGAACACAGGATACCCATACACACACATGTATATATGCTACAGGAAAAAGAGGAGAGGGAAGATTTTTCAGATTGCAATCCAGCCACATGCGCAGATAAATAAAGAAATGGATACTCCACATTGCAACAGGATTTCGTCAGGTATCGCAGGATGTGTTATATGTTTTTTTTTTTTGTACTCCAGAGCAGATAAATCAACATTTCTTTTAAAGGCTCCCTCAGAATAGACTCGTAGGGTGAGAGTTGCAGCCATTCATCATGTCCAGCATGAGTGTAAAAGGGCAGCCTCCTGTCTGTGTGGGCCTGAGGCCTTGTTAGGGGTGGCAAGCATGAGCAAGACCAAGTGAGGACAAACACGCACCACATGATTGTAGGGCAAGTAGCTGTTGTTATATTTGCAGTTTTGGACTTCATTTCTTGCACCGGTTATGACATTGTAACCTCTGAGATCATGCGACATCGCTGCGACAGAGTCTGACGAGGCAAGAAACAGGATAATCAGACGGGCTGTAAAAAGGCCCTTTTTCACAGCAGACATTTAGACTTGTTACAGTAAGAAAAGCACAGGTGGGACTAATAACATTAACAATGGCTCCTTTCTG
>JAPZDY010000014.1:6736943-6749145 GCA_029783645.1 Ctenochaetus hawaiiensis | reverse complement strand
GCTCAAGTGCCAGTGTGAAAGAACGCCAGCATCAACAACACCGGCACCTTAACAGAGAGGCAGCCAGCTGTTGTTCATTTTATCGACAGGACGACATAATTTCTCCCTGCTTTTGAAAACTGTTATAAATCAGCGTTGGAAAAATAAATCTGTTTTATGATGTAACACTAATGTGGTTAAGGTTTGGTTAGATTTAGGCACAAAAAGTGACTTGGTTAAAGTGAGGGAAGATTACGGTTTGGGTCTAGATTACTAGTTTATTTAGAAAAGGTGGACCTTTGTCATTATGATTAAAATATTTAACACTTTTTTAAGACTTATATATTAATGAATTTTGGTCTGTTTAAATGACTGATCTTGACATTTTTCTGTCTCACTTGCTTTTTGTGTTAACTCCTCATTGAGCAGAAATAAGATGTGCATACACAACTACAGCATGTGTGATACTTTAATGTAAACCAGAGAGTCTGTAAACTGTGTGGGATCATTACAGAGTTTTTGACTAATTATTTCACTTTTTCTCCTCCAAATAAGTTTGGCTTAAGTGTTTGTTTTAAACCTTTATGATAATCAGAAAACTCCTGATTCTTACTATATTTTTAGCAAGGTCACCATGTTTCCAAATAATGTTATTATTACGATACTATAAAAATAAAACCCAAGTTGTAATAAACCAGAATTATGCTTCAAGTCTAGACTGGAGGAGTGGTAATAAAGCTTGGTTGCAGGATCTGAGGTTGGGCGCAGAGGCACATGGGCAGAAAAGCTCACTAACGTGCTGCAGCGAGAGCTTTTGTACTATTATTACTATTATTATTTTGCTTGTGTGCTAAAATCTTGTTTCTTTGATTTTTGGGAGAGTTCTTAAACACAGCATTCAGTCAAAAAGACCTAAAGCGAACAAAAAAAGTCCCTCGGTCCAAATTCTAGGTCGACGGTGAAACCTGGACACACACACACACACACACTCACAGACTGGCATGTAACACAAAGTGTGACACCCTTCCCCCCCAGTTAAGTAAGAGACTGTTCATATCCAACCATCATTCCCCCCTGAGTTAAACCCCATCTGTTCCTCTGGTAGAAAAGGAGAAGAGAGGGAGGGTTGGAGAGAGAGAGAGAGAGAGAGAGAGAGGGTGGGGGTGCTGAGGTGAGGAGAAAATTCAGGGTGGGATCTGGAGACAGTCATGGAAGAGAGCTAAAGGAGGAGGAGGAGGAGGAGACTGGGAGAAGAGGTGATGGTGTTGGTGGAGGAAAAGGAAAGACAAAGATCTCTGCTGCTCGGCCACTTCACGAATTCCTCATTTTGTTCTTGCAAATGTGCAAAGTCCTCTCGTAAGCAGGTGTGTTTCTGTGGTTCAGAGGAAAATTAAAAGGCTGATCAGACACAGACAATTATGACGACAGGTGGAAATGGCATCATGCAATATTTTGCGTGGACTTGTGATCAATGCGAAAACAGAGACTCTTGAAAACAAATAAAAGGACTCTGTTGTTGCCGCTGCAGCTGAAGTACAAATAAATCAAAAAGGCTCGTGGTTACAGCAGTACTCCATGACTTCTCTGAGACTAATTAAAAGACTGTTTACCCAAATTACAAAACCAAAAAACATATTTTTTCATTTGCCCTTCAAGCCATGCAGATACTTTGGGTTTTTTGTTTGCCCAGATTTTGAGATATTGGAGATTTCTGCTGGCACACAAATACAATGGAGGTCATTAGCAGTCTGAACAGCAGTGTTTCTGTCAAGACACAACGTCCTGCTACCTTTACACTGACACTCTGTGGATGGTTTGTTAGTGGAAGTACAGCTGAATACAATAACAAAATAAGAAATAGGAAAATAAGAAATATGAAAATGTGCTCTTTGTGATTTAAAATGTCAAATAACAGGTATAAAACTTGATAGCTGGAGAATTAGAAGATCTTCTCCGCCACCAGTCTGATGTCACGGCTCATTTTTATTTTTCCCTCCTCCTTGACAAAGCTTGCCATGGCACGTACGTATCCTGTCGCTTTCCCAGGCTCAAAGTGGCCGCGGCCACTGAGCAGTCACTTCTGTGTGGCCATGCGTGGGACAGCCTCGTCCCTCCCCCCTTGACCCGCAGCTGCCACTCACACTGACATCACCAGAAAGCCCCTTGTTTTGTCTCTAAGACTCCTCCCGAGCCAGAGGTCAAGGTTCAGTTTGCGGCGGGTGGGAGAAATTCCTCCGGCACATATGGAGGCAAATTAGTGGGCCGACTGTGTTTTTTCATTGGGCGGATTTGCTTGCGGTGTGACAAACATATTCCCTTTCCACACCCACTCTATTTGTTTATCAGGTATTTAGTCAATACCTAAATGCTGCATTATGCATGAGGCTATGCAACGCTTAATTACACTTGCATGATTTGGATTCCTCATTTAAATTAGTCTGTGTGATACATGGACTATTCTCAAGAGAAGACATGTAATTACTGTACTATTTCCATTTTTGCATAGTGTTTCCTGCTTACATGTGTAACCAAGGAGAGATGTAAAGTCAAAGATACTTGTTCCAACGTCTGAAAAAACCCGCTTTTAATGCAGATTTACACTGTTTTCCTTCAGACAAAAAAAGAGTTTCTCCTTCCTCTTCACGGTATAATGACGGCATGAAAGCTTGGGTTTGTGAATTCCAAATCCTATTTACCTCTCCATAACATTAAAGATCCTTAGTGAGGAGCACTTTGCTCAAAACTATTTGATGATAAAAGCTTTTGAAATATTGATTTGAATGTGAAATTGAGAGGCAGTCGTGAAGGCATCAGTCAGTGTTTTTCTCTTTTAATCCAAACTTCTTTTTTCTGAGGGCAAGAAGAGAAGCATGAAAGGAGGAAGAGGTGGGAGGGAGGGAAACACATGTGGGGGGAACATCTGTGTGTGATTCTTGTAAGTGTTTGCATACGTGCAAATGGCGGTGTGTGTGCGCAGCTATGTGTATTCCTGTGTGTGTGTTTTTAAAGCATGTCTCTTACTGAGTGAGGTGAGAGACTGCTTGATTTTTGAACCACTGTAAACAAGCCAGAGCCTTGTTAACGATGCCACTCAGAGTTAATGCGCCAAACAACTTTCAATTCAAAATCCGCTTTTCAGGGAAAGTCTGAATTCCGCGCTTATTACTGCGGAATAAATGCTGATCCGCGCTTTGCCTCAGTGTGGCGGAGGAATCTTTGGCAGCAGCTACAAATTCCCTTTCAAACAAAGCAAAACACAGCACATAGAGTGTGTATGCCCAGGTAAGTGTATTTCCATAACCTGTCATTTCCAAAACAGACACACACACACACACACACACACCTGTCAGCATTCCCACAGTAGGCATCTGACAACAGTAGACACATAAAGTATGTGGAAAGAATCCTTCCCCTCATATTCTGCTCTTAAAATACACCTGATGTGTTCGCAAATACACACAGATGCAGCACAGATGCCCATAGCAGAGATACTTACAAAAACCAAGACAACACAAGAAACTCAGCTGCACTTAACCAACACAAAATACTCTAATTACATTCATGAACACTGGTCCAAAATCACATTATTCTAATTTTACTATGAAAGAAGGACACAGGTTTAAAGAGAGTTTTGTTCTTTGTTGCGTTTTGGATCAATAACTACACGAAAATGTCAAATACATTTGTGAATAAAAACAAATTCAAAAGATGCAGATAAACAGGTGAAAAAAATCCATAAATTGAAAAATGAATGTGCTATAGGAATCAGACAGTGACAGCTGTGAGTCCATACAACAGTGCTATGGCCTATTCAGACTACTTCTATGTGTTGAGGTCGCCCTCTACTGGCCCTTTTTCTTCTGCAGCATGAAAGATGAATTTATCTGCTTCAGGGCACAATATTATGTTCCTGCATTTACATTTTAATACAGCAGTTATACCAGCAACACAGAAGACAAAGATATAATCTATGGCCTGTAAAAGGTGCAGTTTAGTTTAATGAAGACAAAACACTGGTGTGCGTTCATACATAGACATATATATGTACGAATATGTCTGTATTTGGAAGTGTTCAAATGGTAACACAAAGAACATATGAAATAAACATTGTGTTAACTGTCTTGGATATTTCCTTCTTTTTCTTCTTAATGCTGTTTTGATTTATAAAGGATAATGTTTTAACACTAAACATCCCCTTTAATTTTTCATGTAAAGCTCAGTTTACTAATCAAATGAGCTATTTAGCTTGTAAAAACAGCCATATGTGGCTCTATGGGAGATTCTGAACACTGAGAAAATGACCTGAATGATGTCACCAGAGGCGTCCAAGCTTGGAAACTACAAATTTTTCAAAGAAATGCATTAAAAATTAGGGCCAAATCCTAAAAAATGTGAAATTTTACACAGCAGGGAGGATCTAACAAAAATATACTTATGAGTTGCACCATTGGAAGTGAAGGATCCATTGCAAGCAAGTATCACAGAAACAAGATACTGCCACCAATGCTTTTTCCTAAGATATGAAACTAATATTGATATATCTTAATGAAAATATTGCACAGACAAAATATTTAATGATTTTTTTGTGTTTCATTAATCGAGTTGTTTTATGTAAATACATGCTTGTAAATATGCTGTTTAAACAGGGGTGATAAAATACTGGGAAAGTCATGAAATGCTTCAAAAACCACTGTTTGAAACAGTGTAAATGTCCTCTTTCTATAAAACACACTGAAGGTGATATTATCCTTGAACTCACTATTAATTCAACCCAAGAGATCTTTGACAACGAGGATATCCTTGAAAGGCCAGAGCTCACAGATCAGAATACATTAAAATGCAACACGCTGCTGTTTCTACACGCAGCAGTTTGTTAAGCTAATCCCACGGCGCACACAAAGACACATTAATGTGTGACACTCAGCTGAAATGACACTACAAATGATTTATTCCTGTGTTTCCTGCATTGCTTTGAGACAAGAAATGAGGCAACAGCACTGCAAGTTACTTCCACGTCTTGGCAGAGTTTGGGAGCTTTTTGTAATGTGAATGTGCTTGCAGGATTTTTATCCCGTTCTCCTGTTTCTCAAGTGCCTCCCATGTGGATTACTGTGCCATGACACAGGTTTTTGTATCTCTCCGGGGCTGCTGCAGCTCGGGCTCCATCGGCATGACTGATCTCATTTATCCTAGTTGCATCCAAAGAGGCCCGCGGTGCAGGAAAAGGGAACTTCAATCGCAGCACTGTTACTGCAAAAATGCACAGATCATTGAGCTATGAAGCAACCTGGGACTCACAGTTTGTATTTAGGATTCCTCTGCACGGGGAACTCCAGGGTGCATCAGATGTATGGCGCTTCATGATGGGACAAACAAAGAGATCACAAGCCTCTGCTGCACTGCATCATCGTATCTGCCTGATTCAATATTAGTTTATCAATAATTCCTGCTGAGGTGTCAACCGCGCAGCATCGTTCTGCAGCAACAAACATATGGCACATTAGATCTAAACAAATATGACTTCACTTACAATTACAGAATGTTTACTAGTTGTTTGCAAATACAAAATGCCTGTTCATATTGTTATGATTTTGAATCTTTAAATGTTTAAATCGACTTAAAGCTGAAAAGCCAGAACTGATGCCGGCTATTTATTCACTCTAATCCTGAATAAACCATGAAAATGACAAGGAATCACAGGAGAAATATTATCTGTAGGAGACGAAATAGACAGATAAACTTTTTTTGAGCTATTAATGCTTTTACAAAGAGAGGAGCTCGTTGTGAGCAGCCTCACCATCTCATGACATCCGTCTCTGTAGCTCCACTCACCATGACATTTTGTTCCTTTGCTGGTAATTGATTTCTACTTCAATTTATTAGTACAGCCTATGGAGCGCCCCGAGCACAACGCTAGTTATCTGGGGCCCACCAGGAGCTTAATCTCCTAAGATGAGCTGAATTAATAAGAGCATTCAAGTAACATATTGATTACAGAATCAATGTCTGTTTCTTTGCGCCGTGCTCATATGATTACTATTTAATGGAACAGCATTAAGTAATAATACAAGCCTATTTTTCAATCATTTTGCTTCAATCTAAATTACAACTGGCTATATTTTTTTTTTTTGATTGATGGTGTGTAAATCTTTAATCTTGTCTTTCACAAGGAGGAGGATTTCAGAGAAGCAGACGCTAGATAGATTTTAATGGAAAGTTTGTGTTGTTTTCTTCTTAATCAGATCAAAAGCTTGTTGGACTGTGAGGAAAGAATCACAGAGCTTTGAGGGGATTCATGAGGTTTCCAGGTCACTTATCTATATTCCTTCCTACCTGTGGGCAGCTGTGATCTTTTGTGGATTATATAGAAAGTTGTTACAGTTTATCACATTAAGTGCAAATGTGCTCTCAAGTCATGAAGAGGCCTTAGAACCATCATCTTCATCATCATCAACACAGGGCAACGACTGGATTTGGTAAAATTTGCATCCCTTCCAGCAACATGATGTGCAAATAACATATAACCTAAGTTTGTTATCTTTTTTTTAAAATCCATTTTGCAAAATTTCAGATAACATATTTATTTTACATTATTATATCATATTTTTCTGCTATCTTTATGTAAAATTACTCTCAGTTTGCAGACTTACCCTGAAACCACTCTGTCTTCAGATTAAATTTCCATATTTTCACTTGCATGATAACACAAATACTCAAAAATATTCCAATGCAATCTGACATGAGAAGTCTCCCTGCTGTTCAGAATATTTTTAATTGAATATATGATTTCACAGTTTTGCATAAACATACAGTTTTCATCGTAAATGTGCAATTTGAGAGCAATTTCTTAACACTGCACTTAAACCTGCTGAGCAAAAACAGGTTGATAAATATCCACTACATTGTACAGATGTCTAGAAGTGAAACAAGGTGTCTGTGTGAAGAACATGAAACATGCTATAATCTCCACATATCTTAATCATAAGAGGTCCTTTAGGATTGTTTTCATGCCAATATGCATTTGGCACCTGTACGTGAGAGACAGACAGAACAGTTACCAACACACCACACTGAAAACAAGCCAGCAGGAATATCCAGTGGAATTAAAGATAAACATGACAAGAAAAGTAGATTAAAGATGTCTGCACACGTATGACAACACGTACGCATACAGGTGACACAGCAGACCATATCAGCACACATCAGCAGGGTTTAAAGAATCTCTGCTTCAGAAACCTCTTCAGCGGGTTAGTTTGAGTGCAGTGGGATGAACGTTGCAGATGTCGAACCAGTGCTGATCCACCTCCTTGCGTGGCAGCAGGCCATTTCGCGGCAGAAAGGGCCGGCGCCAGCGATCGCGGCTGCCCACCACCTGCCAAAAGCGTGTGCCCTTGAGTAGAAAGATGGCATTGTGGGTGTAGGAGAAGTAGGCAGCGTCAATGTTGCCATCTGGATGGTCTCCTCTCTCAACTGCAGGGAAAACATCTCTGATGTGTTTGGGGAAGCCTCTTGCCAAGCTGTTGGCTTCCACGTTGAACGCGTACACCTGTTTGAACAGATAATTGTTTTGCCTCATCAATCAGTTCAATTACAACGTGCAAACAAATCACAGAGAAAGTGGAGCGGGTTTGTTTGCATGACTATGTTCCTTCATAATGCAGAGAAACAATGAATTAGCTCGGGGCTTCACCTCTCCAAGACTTTGCTTATTGTATATCAACTTCCTCTACAAGCTAGTGTTGTTAGATTACAGAGCAAACACAAGGAAACTGTAGCCAGAATAACAATCAATCCAGGGCCTGACAAATATTTTAGAGTTGACTCAGGGCAAAAGTTACCTGTTGGGCCCCCGAACAGCTAATTTGAGACTTTCCACCAACACAAACTGTGCTGTTGCTATCAAGTTTAGACTATAAAGCATCTATACATGGCAGCTTCTTTAACATGTCCAGAAACAAACCAGGAGTCCTATGCCGTCATAATAGGCTCAAGGTTTTTCATGGGTCAAAACAGTTTGTGGTAATTTGAATGAAATTTACGTAGATTTTGACAGGTGCTCCATTTACAAGACAATGGGAAAGTGATAATGCAGGAACCATCTTAGCTTATATTTACTTACTTTGCTTTTAATCAAATTATCAAAGCTCATATAGTAAATGTGAGACTTTTGTGGGGTTTAAGGATTTAGGATTTAGCAGCTAACTCAAAAAAAAAAAAACTACCCAACAAAAATCAATGCTACCTGGAGAAACAATAAGGTCTAATAGTTTCCTAGCCTCCAACCAGAGGACGAACTCACACAGTCCTCAAATCAATCGATGTTTCCATCCTAACTTATCTGCATGACTCCTACGCACCTCCTCCACTTATCATGTATCAAAGAAAAGATAGGAAAGCTTTTCTTACAAGAGTGTTTTTGAAGAAGTAGATGTGGGCGTCCCTCCTGTCATAAAAGGCTGTGTCAATGGGACCGAACACCCCCGGGAAACCTTCGGAGATCAACCTTGGATAGCGGTGACCTTCAGGGTCCCGTCTGAACACCTGGTCGTTCTCATTATCGTACCTCCAGAACTGAGTACCTGAACACAAAATAACATTCATGAAATTTAAAACTGCAGCATAGACAGAATTATTAAATGAAGGCTATTATTTTTTTTAGTTCTACCTTTAAAGAAGTAAACAGCATCTCTTCTCCTGGACCACACATGAACATACGCATCCACTCCATCCATGGGAATTCCACGCCAGCCAATCTGGAGTGCAACCGGATCTCCATAGCGCGTCCTGTTATTTTTGTTCTCATACAGCCAATACCAGCCGTCTCTCATGAAGTAGGTGTTGAAGCGGATGACCACTTCCCCGTAAGCCGTCTTCTCCTTTCTGATCCAATCAAACACTGTGTTGAATCGACCTCTGCAGCCTCCTGGGTTCAAACACAAAAACATCACAGAAAACAGAATGTTTTGTTTGTGTCAGTAGGCTGCTTTACGTATATAAGCACATCACAGACTAGTTCTCTCTAAATTTGAGTTTTTATGTGTCCACTAGATGGTGCTGTTACCATAGAGGTGCTGTATGGCCTTCCTGTCCATCCAGTCCATCTCAAAGCCTGACTCATGGGGCAGATAGCTGGGCTGCATTATAGAGCCGGGTCTGTAGATGTGAGGGAGGCCCAGAACATGGCCGATCTCATGAACTGCCACCTTACAGAAAGAAATTCAAAATAACGTAAGAATGGATGAACTCTAACTGAACTTCTGCAAATATAACCTGCTGTTGTATGCTTACTTTGAGAAGGCTGATCCCACTGCCAGCGTTGGGACCGGTGAAATGTTCATCATCATCAAAGTGGATGTCACCCAGGAACCAGGCGTGAGCAAACTCCTGACCAGTGCCATCAAACCTCTGATTGCAGCCCAGATGCCTTCCTGTGAGAAAAATAAAAACAGTGGAAAAAATATAATAATTCTGCTGCTTCAGCGGTAAAGTTAAAGCAAATCAAAGGAAAAACAGCAAATCTTAACATCTGAGAAGCTGGAATCATAAAAAGTTTTCAAATGAAAAATTACTTCAACTGTTATTAAAACACTTGCCAACTCATTTTCTGTCAGTAACGAGATGATTAATATTCTGTTTTAGCTGTACTCGTATATACTTTTGGGTGCTTTAATTTATAACAAGACATTATTTTCTATAAGCTCATAAGCTTTGCAAAAATTTTAATTTGAAAAGCAACCAGGGACTCAAGTTGTCAGGTATATTTATTGGAGTACAAAGAACAATAAATTATGCCTTAATAGTACTCATATGTATCTGATCTCACCAACCTGTGCCAAAGCCCAGCCTGATGTCCACATCTTCAAGAGGAGAGTGTGTGTCCTCCACAAACTCCAGCGGAGACACCTCACTCCACATCCTGAAGGCCAGTCTGAAGATGTACCTCTGGTCCTCGATGGACAGCTGACTGCTGTAGCCTTCTCCTATCAGCCTCCATTTCAACACCCTCTTCGAAAAAGCCATGTAACCCATCTCACTCAAATCTCTCTTGCGCCTGTTTTTGGATACCAGAGCAGCCAGATGACGTTTCCTGCGCCGCACTGCTCCGCTCTGATGGATGTTCGCGCTGATATTTGCTGTTTGATTTTCCATGTTGATATCGAGCAAGCTGCTCAGAGAAGTGTTATTTAAACTGAGATCAAAAAAGTTCAAGTCTTCAGTGTTATTCCAGCTGGTGTCATTGGAAACACCTGTGAGAGCACTTCCTGTGTCATTAGAATCGAATATGTCATCTTCAAAGGAGTTAGTAGTATTCAAAGAAGTGTCACTGGTTGTATCACTTGCTGTGTTGTTACTATCAGCCTCCTTAAAAGTGTCACTGGAACTGTTTTCAGTATCTGAGGCACTGCTGTTCTCAGGTGCTTCAGGGGTGTTCAGGTCCATCTCCTTATCAGGGACTCCACACCTGGGTTTGTTCATTGCCGCCTTGGTGGCCTCGTCCAACACGCCTGTGACCGGCAGACCCGACACCCTCTGGAACTCTTGAAGTGCTGAAATAAACGCTTGGCTCTCGGTCAAACTGCTGTGGTCTTGTTTATCACCATACCTGGGAGCATCCCTGGAATGGTGCAGCGAGGAGCCTTCCTGGATTGTGTCTTGAAGATCATCCAGGAAGTCATCTTTAAAATAAGTTTCTGAGTCTTCAAACTGGACCTCCTCCCAGTTCACTGGCCTAATGAATCCATACCTGGAGAGAAATAACTGTAACAAGATATGGGTTATGATTCCTGTAATTAGTCATAAAATTCCCAATAAAAAAAGATCCTGAAAATGATGAGATTTTTACCTCTGCTGTGTATTTGTCTGATATAACCTCAGCTTGTGGAGAATTCAGGTTCTGCACATCAGAATGATCCCGATTATGGAAAAGTTTCTCCGCATCAGCTTCGCTAATGCTCGTCCAAAAAAACACATTTATCAGCTGGATCAAAGTCAGCATCGTGGCGTCAGTGTACTCATGTGACTATGTACATCTGAGATGGCAGCAAGTGAGAAGCTGCAGTGCTTTATAGGCAAATCCTGACCTTCTCCACACCCACCTAAAGGTGCGACTCTCTGGAAGTATCCACCTTTCTTCATCTTTGTGTGAAAAGTAAATCTCTCTTTACTGTCTCCAACTGCTCAACTTGACTGAATTGTATGGATGTGTTATGCACCATTGGTTTTAAATGCACTGTTGTTGAGCTGTGAAAAGAAGTTAAAACCTTCACTTTCATGTGGACAATAACAGTTTAGGGCTGCTTCAGTTTCTGCAAACACCTGTTTTGAAGGACAAACACTTTTTACAGTAAATAACCAGTGACCACCTTCCACATCATCACATGGACTCAAGTTTATTTTCAAGAACAAACACTACATTGACTTTCTTAAGCAAGCGAAGCATACTTCATAATGTATTATCATGTATTATAAAATAACATTTTTGGGACTTTTCTGACATAAAAAGCTGCTTTTTCTCTGTGCAAATAGCTGATGTACAAACAGAAAACTTGTAAGATAAGCAGGAAAGTGAAACAGACATAAACATTTAAATAACATAGAATATACAAAGAGAGAGGACAAGGCAGATGGATTTCTGAGCTTCTGTGTTGTCACTGCAGAGCTTTGGCTATCGCTGCTGCCAGGTGTTCAGCTGTTGGCTTTTCTGCAGCACAGCTGACACACAGACCTTCTGCTGTCATGGCGTCCTGTGTTGTAGGTCCTATGGCTGCAAACTGGAAACAAAAATCAGTCAGAGGTGATGAAGACCTATTAATACTGCAGATTCACACTTTATGACCATTTTGTGCATGCGACTATGAGGAGGCTGCACCTTAATCTGAGGGAGCTGTTCACCCGACAGCCTTCGTACTACTTCTAGACAAAACTTCACTCCTGATGGACTGAAGAAAGCTATGCTGGCTGGAATGCCCTGAAAATACACAGACAAATTAACAATTGGTGTATTTAACAAAAGTATACTCTAAAATGCAACAGAAGTGTGATTTTACCTGCTCTGTGAAATAGTTCTTAAGATTTTTCTCCAGATCTGGATGTTCAGCTGTTTGATAGACAGTCAGCGTCTCTAGGGGGACTCCTGGAAACAAAGAAACAGATCCCTGCTGTGATAAACGTAGCACAATTATTAGATTTTATAATTAGTGGAACCCCAGTGGGATTTCTATCA
>JAPZDY010000014.1:6712621-6728410 GCA_029783645.1 Ctenochaetus hawaiiensis | reverse complement strand
ATCAAAAAAAAAAAAAAAAAAAACTCTCCCCGCATACACCTCTCCGACTGCGTTTTAGGGTGGGAGAAAGATCGAGTCTGTGGGAACCAGTAACCTGAGAATAAAAACACTTTTCATAACCGATCTTGTTTCAGAGCTTTTTTTTTTTTCTACAAGCAGGCAAACCTGGTCTGTCGATGAAATCACACTGTCCGAGGCCAGCTATCTCGATCCTTTTTAAGAAAAGGACTGTTGGTGTGATGTTGGACTCCAAGATCTGTGGGGGGGTCTCCGCAGGAAGCTGGCTGTCCTCTGGATACAGGCAGAAACATTTACCTGGGGAATTAAAATGTAATTCAATAAAGCAAGAAGCTAACACGCTAACTTGTAGTTTTACAAGAAGTTATTTTATTAAAACTGATGTTATTCCTCCAGCATTATTATTGTCAGGATAGAAAAATGTTTAATCATCTCTGAGTCTGACTTGTGAAACTCAAAGAGCCCAGCGAGCAGACGTACCTGTTGGTCCACACAGCTGTTTACGCAGCTCTGCTTGGCACTGACTGATGGGTCGAAGCACCTCTGACTGGGCTCTTATTCTTGGATTGTACACCTAGAAAAAGTCCAAACAAGTTGACAGTTAATATCAGAATATTACTCGTTTTGGGGAGAAATGTTTTGTTGGACATAACTCACCATCTTTTTCTGGACTCCCGTGTCAATAACAAAGTTGACGGACTCAGCAGGCCACCACATATCCTCCTCCTTACTGGTGGAGAGGAAAACCCTCCTGGATTTCTTGGAGTTTGGTGGTTCAGTCTGGACAGACAGATGCTCCTCTCGGCCTTGGCACAGGACCACAGGCACCATCTGGCCCAGCTCCCCTCCCAGCCTGGTACCTTCTCTCCGGAGGATGCTGTGGGCACAATTAACCTCCTGCAAAAAAAGATTACAAATGTGAAAACCAAATATAGCTTCGGTCCAATCAAACCACTCATAAGACAAGCTATAATCTCCTACCTCAGCTGAGGCAAAAAACACAACAACATCTCCATCCTCTTTGGTTCGATGGAGCTCCAACACCAGTCTCAGCGCCGAGTAGAAGTAGTCTTTGTTGCCGCTGTTGCTGTGGACCACCTCTGCAGGAGATGAGGCGTCCAGACTGATGAGCGGGATGCTGCCGTAGTGGCTCAGCAGCTTGTCAGTCATGGGCGGGATGGTCAGGACCACCACTCTGAGCTCGGGCCTCTGCAGCAGGATGTCCTTGAGGAGACCCAGCAGTATGTCTGTGCTGACCGTCCTCTCGTGAGCCTGGTCGATGATAACGACTCCGTAGTGCTCCAGGAAAGGGTCCGACATCATTTCTCTCAGCAGCATGTCATCAGTGCAGTACCTGAGTGATAAAAGCCATCAGAGGGGTTAATAAGTTCCACTAACAGCAGCCAGAGCTGACAACTTCAGGTTAAAAGCTACATATTTTCAGTTTTCTTAATTATGTTGGAGACATCATCATTTGGCAAACTGACTAATAGCAGGTGGAAGTGGAACCTTGCTGAGACTCATTGTGTTTAGTCTATGTTGTCTTTTACTTTTGTTATTAAAACCCTCAGAGGGTTTATTCAAAATTGGTTTAACAGTTATAACAGTTATTTTAAAGATGCACATGCTTGTTTTAAGTCAAGATCTTGCTGTGTAAATGCTACTCATTTAACATTAGCATTGGCCAACTGACTGCAAAGGCTTTGTTTACAGAGTGAATTGAATGGGACATGTCATTTAGAGCTGACTACTCTATGAACTATTTCTTAGGATAAATTAATTCTGTGGTCTGAAAAAGGTCAGTAATAAGAAAAAAAATGTTAATGAAAAGTTCTCAAATGAATATTTATTTGACTGTAGTCAAAAGCCCCAAAGACATTTAATTTACACTTAGAAATATGAGAAAAAAGCAGCAAATCTTCACATTTTATAAAGTGAAACCAGTGAAATAAATGACTGATACTGTTCTGTCATAAGGAGACTTTACATTTTTAATATATATTTGCATAAAACCCAAAGATTCAGAGGTAGGCCACTTCATCTAAGTGCAGCAGAATTTGTATGTGTGCACCATCCATGATGTGAGTGAGGAGCACAGGCAAGGAGAGGAGAGGATTAAGAGTGACAGCGATGGTTTGAGGATGATATTAAAATGACATTCAAGCGTGCTGCTGCTGGCTGTGAAACAGACAGACCGAGAGCTCGTCAACAAACCTCAGAACGGTGTCGGAGGAGCAGCACGTCTCCAGAGGGATGGTGTAACCCACTTCGTGGCCTATGTTGACATCCATTTCATCAGCCACGCGTAAGGCCAGATCCACAGCCTGCTGTCTGTTGGTCTGTGTGCATGCAACCATGCCGTGCTGGTACTGGGCAGACAGACAGAACTCTGCACACCACTGAGGGATCTGAAAGAATATAATCACCAAATGTTTCTTTTTTTTTACTTTTCACATGTGAATCGAATGTCTTAACGGTGCTTCTGTATTTCTCCTTTTAAAAGAACATTTTCTTTTTCAGATAAACTCAGTTTTTCTGCGAACAGGCGTCTTTTTTTCAGGATTGTATCAACAGCTTTTTGTTTGAGCACACAGCAAAACAAACCAGTGACAGGAGATATCCTATGGTATTATCGCTCATAATGCAAAATTGCTTTGGCAGCATGAGGCGGCTCCAGCGGATCAGGGCTTAGCAGCAGGAGGTCCCCTAACACCCCTGCTGGAGCCTTTGTGAAGCTTGCCTATCAGGCAGGCAGGCAGGAGCTTGGACAGCCTCACTGTGACACAACAGCATCTGCTGAGCTGGACAGCCTGTTCACACAAGCTCACATAATGGAACTCCTTCCATACATGTCAAAGTAAAGGGGGGGGGAAACACGTCAGAGGAAACAGAAATATCTCAGAGAGAAAGGATGTGTTGTTTAGAAGATAAAAATGACCATGTTGGGCAGGAAAACACAGCTGAAAGGGTTTTACTTCACGTTTTAATCAAATCAAGGGTAACAGACCTCTCTTATTTACCGCTGAATGAATAGGTTGGACTGAGCATGTGGCAATAAAAATGTATGCAAGTCATACAGATTTGGTTATGCTTTGGCATTTGGGTTCAGTCTGAATGAAGTCAACATGTGATTGAATAGAGGAAAAGATGAAAAGAGGAAAAAGAGACTCAGTTTTCTAAAACTGTAACACCCTTGGATCAGATTCCAGATGAGAACAATTGAAGCATCAGCTTCCTTTGAAAATAAATCCAATGAAAAACAAATCACCCATCCCTCCTGATTCCCTCTTTCCTGTCATGGTCTTCATATTACTGAGAATGTATTCTTACCTGTGTACTCCTCCCAGTCTTTGCCGTCCCAGACACAATAACCAATTGGTTGTTTACCAGAGCATCTTCAAATTCGCACCTGACCTTCCAGACCGACAGAGTCTTCCTCTCTTTCAGTAGTTTGTAGTAACGTGAAGAAAAGGGCAATCCATCGAACTGATTCAACTCCAGATCCTCCCCAAAGCCGAATGAATCTTCCGCGGGACATTCCTCACTTTCAGGGTGAATGTCAGGCTCGGGTGAAGTATTTTCCTCCGACATGATGACACATGTGTATTTATTAATCCAGACAAGAGCGCAAAGAAGTTTTTTCTATCACTCCATCTACGAGTCCATTTAGTTATTATCGAAAATATTCAAAAAAAAACAATCACTTTACCTTCAGTCTAAAGCCTGTACAGTTTTCCTATATTCACAAACTTGGACGGAGCTGTTTTTAATTGCTAAAACTATATTTATTAAGCTGCTCAAACTTTGTGGTTGCTCCCTTTGGGGCTGGCTGACGCGTTGTGCGCACCGGCGCGCAATTTCTCCCCAGCGTGGCTTCACACGTGCGCTGATCCGCATTCACATTCATTACCGAGCGCTGCCCACGAGCCGCTTATAATCCCCCTGTTTATCCAGAATAACCACGTGGAAGGAAGCGAGGACCATAGGTGATAATTATGGGATGTTAAGTCATAAGATAAAAATTTAATTATCATATTTTCTTTTGAGGGGAAAGTTTCAAAACATGACTGTTTGAATTAGATGTGGATCATCTAACAGGAACCCGTTCACCTTTGACATGCTGCAGCTCCGCCACAAGGGAGAGCTGTTCAATCACCACCAGTCCGGTTCATAGCAAACTCTGTGCAAAAATCTCAACTTTCTAAGATTGTTAGGACACTTTATTATCAATGTAGCCCAAATGTTGAACTTTACTGTCTGTAATATGTAGCCCTCTTATCATTATGAATTAAATTATGATGTACCAGTATTCCCATTATAAGCTACTTTATACCCTACTGCATTTCAGTGGAAAGAGATTTACTTTTTATCAATTTTATGAACGCTATTACACCATTAGTTATTCTTTGGGTGACATTAAATAAAATATATTACTTTTGTGACTTGATGCAACACAAAACAACTAATCTACCCAAAAGTATATCAAGTATCTAAACTTGATTCCAAGTTGACAAACTAAAAAGGTATAAAAATCCTCTTTTACATTATTCATTTATTCATTAGTGATGAAAACACAATAATGTAAATCAGAAAGCTGTGGTTTCTAAACTGTATTGGCTCGAAACCCGAAAGACAAATGCGGTTGTTGTCCCTGTTAGCCAAACCTACAAAAATGCACAATTAAACAGCATCTTTGCTGAATTTACCAGCATAGCCAAAAAAGAAAAGCTGTATTTCCATCTTAATTAGGAAAACAGATTTACATATTATTGCACTGTTATGCATTCTGTTCTGCAAATTGGCAAACTGTTAGTGAACCATTTTGGACTTCTGTCATAACTTTGAGAATTGCTTTTCTGTAGTAATAAATCACTGATGAAAGGGACAATTAAACATACACTGTTTCTTAAGAGAGATTTTGAGTTCAGGACTTGATCATTATTTCTGTGTTTACTTAAGTAACAGATCTGAGGGCCTCCTCCATCTGTGCAAGTAAACACACTCAAGCGTAGTTGAATTATTCTGCATTTAACGCAAAATTTAGGCAACCTACATGACTCCTTTTTAATCTTTGCTTCCCAACCATCTGCCTGTTTTTTAGCAAATAAAATCTGTCACACACACCAGTTCTGATTAAAACAGTGTTTGTGTCCCTCACAAAAACCTCATCAAATTGTTTCAGAGAGAAGTTCAGCCTGTTGAAATAAGCTGAGCTGCTTCAAATCCGCGTCTAACGACTAAACCAACTTGAAACTTCAAACCTGTCTGAAAATAAAGACTATTATAAAATGTTAAATTACACGTATTACTTTATTCAGTTATTTAATCTTCTGAATGTAATTTGACTCAAGCATAAAAGAAAATGCCAGAGGCTCCTCAGAAAAAGGTCCATTTTTGTAGGTGCAATGCTATTGTAGTTATAAAATTTGAAGCAGAATAAAAAAAATCTCTTTGTATTTCTACAAAGTCGGACTGCTGGAGAGAAACTGACATTTTGGGTGTGCACTGTTTTCCATTTTAACATTTAAAAGGTCTTTTTTTTTTTCAAAACACAGAATACCGATTTTTGCAGCTTTTCTGTTTTTTAATTTGTCTCGCTGAACACATGAATAATGGGCAAAGACAAAAATACCGAGCATGAAGATTAATAATGAAACTGCTCCTCAGTGTTTGAAAAACATTTTTACTAATACTGCTCGAGTGTTCAAAATACCAAGACACTGACACACAGAGTGTTTTTCTTTACATATGATGTATCAAACAATCATTAAAAAAAAGCATTCTCCATTGAAATGTGTTCACCTGTAACACAACATACGAGGAACATTTTGGACATAACGTACAGTCAGAGTGACTGGACTCCAATACTGTCTATAAGTACATGGACACGTAGCGTTGAAAAAAAAGCAAAGTAAACAAAGCAATGAATGCAAAACTAGTGCAGTATTACAAAAGATAACAGTATCAAAAGTAACAAAAGTCCAAAGTCAGTTTTCAGCCTACATATCTGTGAAGAGGAGCTGTGCTTAAAGGAAATGCTGCTCAGTGTGAATGTATATACGCTGCATTGCAATCCAGTAAAAATAACAATTCTGCAAAATGAATAAAACATTGCTCCATTATCATAAATTCCATTAATGCAATATCTGTATCTGGCATGTGATACGATTGGCTTTAAAAAATTAATCTCAACAGCCAAATTAAAAAAGGTACAAAAAAAAGGGGGGAATTTCATTGGCAGATGTGTCTTCGTTGAGTGAATCTGTCCTTCCCCATCGAAGAAAAACATGATTTAACATCCACACATGAGAGCTGCAGCCAGACAAAGTCTCCATGACGAAGCCTGAACGAACTCCTCTGTGTTTCTGTGATTTACTCCCAGAGTTTTCACACAGAGTCAGGCACAGAGGGGAAATACTCCAAAAAACCCACATGACCTTTAGCGGAGCAACATTTCAGAGAAGTTTACTCTCTCTGAGGGATGAACGCTTCCTTGATCTCGGCTCATTTTTTGATTCCTTGTTCAGTTCATACCTCGGTACCCAGATCCCTCAAGTGAGCTTCTCGGGGCTTGTTAATGAAACGGAAATGGCAAATCAGTGACATTTCCACAATTCGGCTTGTTACCTTTTTCGAAATATAAATGCGGAGGGAACAGACCTGAACTTCGGCTGTCTGTGAAAAAAAAAAGAAAAACAATACCCCCCACCCCGTCAGCTGCAGATCTGTTGCAGTAATGCGACTTTTTCTATCTCTGCGGTTGTTTCAAGCCTCGTCAGACCGGCTCAAAGCTGCCGCAGAGAGATTTACCCCTCAAGAAAAAAACCGCAGTCGCTTCCAAATGAACTACAAATGTTGTCTGAGGCTTTCTCTATTCTCATCTGCCATTGCACAATACTCTTTTTTTTTTCTTATTATCAACTCCTGATGTATACAGAACAAAAAACACATTCTGTAAAGGGTTCCCTTCATTAAAACACATTTTAAAAAAACATTTCTACAATCTATTTCACAGATTGGCCTTTTTTTTATTTCCTTAATCTCGCTCACCTTGATAAAAATCAGTCAATATAAAAAAAAAAAAAGTCGAAACTGATGCATATAACATAATCCAAAGAAAAAAATGGATGTTGCTACCGTGTTGTAAAAGTGTCTGGCACAGTGCACTGCGTGGCAATAAATACAGAATATAAATACTTTACATGTACCTGAGCTCAGACTCGTAGCACCATTCAGAGACAGAGCACCAAAGGGACACGGCAGATCTCCGGATTTCAAAACTCGAGAGAAGCCACCATCTTTTTTAAGGTTTTCAGAGTTTTTTCATAGTGCAAATTTTCCTAAGCGTCTCGTCACAACATTGTCCCTCCCGGCCAAAGTCTCAGCTGCTGTATTTGATGTTGGCGATTATGCAAGGCTTTGGTAGTGTTGGAGGTTGCTTGGGACTCGGTCTGAGGAAGGGAGAGAGGTGATAGAAATAATCAGCATGCTTTATTGTTTTTTTATATTAATCTGGCAAAGGTTGGAGTTTACCTTTTGGGGTGTGGGACTGGGCGCATGGGTTTAGGTCCAGCAGGGGCCGGTGCAGCACCAGGGGGCCCTTGGATTACACTGTGGCCCTGCACGGCAGAGGGACTTCGAACCAGACGAGAGCTCCTTGGATCAGCAGGAAGGGGTTTCTGAGGAGGACTGGGCTTCTCCAGCTCCTGATGAAGAAACATAATAAAGTCAACATAATAACCGAGAACGTCCACCAGGTGGCACTCACAGTCAGGCCATTGCATCTGCAGTGTCCTCCTCTTTCCAGGCATCCCACGCCACTGGCCATGAGAGACGCTGTCATGTGGTTTTAATCTGTCAAAGACTGAGATCATGATAAAGGCCTGCTACCTAGCCTCCATCTGGTCTCTATCCACTTCCTCCTCTTCTCCCTGGTTGGAGAGGAGCCTCCTCAAACATCAGAGAGAGGCCGGAGCCAAACAAGCGAACCTCAGACCTCACTCACCCGCGGAGTCACGTCTGCCTACTCAAAACATAAGTCTTTTGTCAAAGTCAAATCTGATACCCTAATTTAATGTTTTCACTGAAAGCTTCATGCTGTCAGTGCTGGATACGACTCTCATTTGCACCCATAAGGTCAAGTATCAGGACCATCTGCCCTGCTGAAGTACTGCTGCTAAATCATCACGCTGACGGCCAATGCTGTCGAGCAGTGCAGCCAACTTGAGCTCAATCCAAACATATCACAACAGCACCAAATGGCAGTAAAGTAAAACGCAGGCAAATGAATAGAGCACGTCTGATGAAGTGATTAATAGGCACAAAACGTTACTGCAGCTTCGCCTCCGAATACCTAAACCCACATCTCTCCAAACCCCAGTGTGTCTTAAAAAGCTGCTGGCTCCATCAGCTAAAGCTCTCCCATTAGACAATGCTTCCATGCCCCCAGCAGAGAGCTTTCGCTGTAGGGAGGAAAAAAAAAAAAGAAAAAAAAAGGGCTTTGTCACCGTCTTGGAGCTGCCAAACAGCTGCTAAAGATACTGTCGGTGAAGTCTGCTGCCAGCAGGCATCACTTTCACTTTCACACTTTGACATTAAATAGAAACAGCTGAGAGGGAAAATCCACTTCCTGAAGTCGAAACGCTGCCAAGAGCTGCGGCACTTCACCTGTTGTACAGGTGTGTGAAACCTAAGAAGCTTTGCAAAACTCAGCGAAGTTATTTAATTAAACGACTCTGGGAACTGTAGTGTTTATTTAAAGCAAAGCGCCTAATATGAGAACATTCTCACTTATGCTGTTTTCGTCTTAATGTTTTCTTCAGTGTGGTTTGCTGCATTTTTTTGTCACTTTCAACACGAAGCTGCACAGGAACTCCAGATAACGACCGCATTTAAATCACAATGTCTCCAATAAAACTTTAAACATTTATCACATTAAAAGTAGCATTTATTACTTCTAACACACAATAATGTAGTTGTGAGCAGACGTAAGATATTTAAGGTGTTAAGTATTGAACGGTATTTATCAAGAATAAATCCTATGTAGTAATATTTGATATTATTTCACCTGTGTTTTATTACACAGTCATTTATTTTCTGTTTGCACACCTGCTTTTACTTATAAGCACTCAAAGGTGCTACAATAATAAACACTTACATCTGTTTACAACTATATTATAGAGTTTTATCACCTTTTATGAAATGTTTATACAGTGGTTAGAGGGAGCAGGACACCCTGAATGTGCTCTTTCTCAGATAACAAAGAAAAGTAAAGTAATAGAAGATTATAAAATACATCAACAACCTCCAGTTCTCACAAAAGATGGTATTAAAAAGGTATAAAAGGGGCATCCTTGAGAAGTTGAGTTTTTCCACAAGTGAGAATGATGGTTCACTACTTTGTGAAACACGATTGTACAAAGTCATGTTTTACACAGCATGAGTCAGGGTTTTATTTAAAAAAAACACTGAAGTAATAAAAGTAATGAATTAATTTCCCCTTTTTGCAATGCTTCTATGTTCATGTACATTTATTCCATCATTTTCTGTTATCATATTTATTAGCTCCAGAGCTCAGTGTTGTGCTCTGAAGCTAGATCTCCTCTACGACCCCCCCGCCTCTCCTCTATTACTCTGAACAAGATCAGAATGCCATTATGTGTTTAACACACCACTAATTAGCCTGATCCTGCTGTGGCATAGCTTTGACCTCAGCTCCCCTGTGGTGTCATTTTTTCAGTTTTGTCCTCAAAGGTTGGGCCGCGTGACATAAATTACATCAACGCAGGGCCATTTTCAGGCTGGAACTCATCCACATGTTGTCCTTTTTTAGCACTTATTTGCTCATTTGTAATTTCTGCAACTAATGAGCGTTTTAATCAGTGATTTATCTCTTTTTCTTTGTTGATAAAACCATAAAAATGTCTGTAATTTTTTTAAAAAAGTATCAATTCTAGATGTTTTAGAGACTGAACCAAGCCAATGCCTTAACACTGTATTGATTGCCTTTAATTAATCAACTCCTTTGCTCATAATCTCAATCCTTCCTCTATGTCTCAATCCCATCCTTCCTCTCTCTCTCTTTGGGTTTCTCTGCCTCGCTCGCTCACAGACTACAAGTCAAACCGGATTAGAGGCAAATAAGAGTCTTTGAGAATCACTGAGTGAGAGAGATTTAACACCAGGAACCTCTGGCTTTCTCTTCCGCTTAACTTTGACAGCCGGCGATGCCATAACTAAACTCCATGGAATACTAGTGGCAGAAAATCTAAACCCCCCCTTGTGATATTTGGACATACTTGCTCACTCCAGTTGCTGTTTCATCTTTTCCGTCTGCCCTCCTCTCTGCAAGCCGGGCTCCATTTTTTTTTATTATTTATGTGGCGGTTTGTATTGTAGGAGTGAAGTCTCGCTTGGATGACGCCAGCTCCCGGTTTAACCTCGTTATTTTATGAGACTGTGCATAACTGTCAACATGCATATACTATATAAGACACGGAGGCACCATGAAAACGGTTGACATCACACCATCTGAAGGTGCAATGAACAATATTGTTTCACTGGTTAGAAATATAGGTTTGCGAATGAAAGCTGCCCCAAACATAGCGGAGGAATTGCAGTGAGTAACATCATCAAATAAAATGTTTCCATCCGAGGGGACGGGGGGGGGGCTCACTTACTCACCATCACCATCCTGCAGGAGTTATGGCGTGAAGCGCTGCGGAACGACGCCCCCCTGGGTGCGCCGTGGATGTGGGGTGGAGGCACCGGGGGCCTCGGCTGCGCAGGGCCCGGCGAGAGGGACAGGGTGAGAGAGAGGGGGACAGGGTGGCTGAGGTGAACCGGAGGGCACTGGGGCAGCCTGCGCAGACTGTGGGAGGGGTAAGGGGCCGGTGGGAACGCTGCCTCCGGCCCCCGGTGAGGAGGCTGTGGAGGGAGAGAGAGAGAGAGATGAAAGACATGACCAAAAGAGTCAGTCAGAAGAGAAAGCGTCTGCTTCCTATCAGAAACAGTCATGTTATCCTCCTCCTCTTCCTCTGCCGCTCTTCCTGACGCTGTCAAAGATGCGTAAATCAAACGCTCTTCCCCTATTCCCCTGTTCCTCTTAAGGTAGCCTATCAAAGGCACAGACCCAGACTGCGCTATAAGCTCCCGGCTGGCCTCATTCAGAGGTGGACACAGCTTAAAAAGCCCACACACACTCTTATTCATACACAGAAAAAGACTCAAAAAGAGTCTCCCTAATGCGTATTCCCGTCCAGATGTGCACAGCTCAAAAAAAAACACAGTGCAACACATATACAAAGGCACGCACACATGCGCTCGCGAGGCATTTTTAACACAGCTCCCAACAACTGGAAAATGACCTCACCTGCACTGTGCTTACATCAAACAGCCTCACATCCTTTCTCTTCTTACCATTGACCCGAAATGAAAGCCACATGCTGCTAAGTGGAAACACCGGTGGCACGGTAATGCGCAACAGCTTGTCTCGCTCGTGCGCCACCATGCAGCACAAATGTCAATCCCGACACGGCTCCTCTTATTTCAGCAGCCCGGACTCCATCGATCACAGGTCTCTTTCCATTACAGAGCACGTCAGGGCACAAATAAAGTAGTTAAGGCACAAAGTGATGTAAGGCACCACGAGTCATTACGGTAAAAATCCCTGCTCTGTCTTGCAATTATCAGCAGCAGGATGGTTTTTATATCTGAGGTAAGGCCCGGTGTCAGCATCCCTCACGTGGGGGGTGCATGGATAAATCATTTTCTCTCGTAACAGGCAGCTGTTAATGACAGGATCTGCATTCAAGTGTCGCGGACACAATGCTCACACAGCTATCACCACGTCCACATAGAGAGAAGGGTGGTGGTGGGGGGGTTTAATTGGATTTGAATGAGCTGCCATTTGTGTGAAAACAACAAGTCAATCCTGCTGAGAATGATTTGTGAAGAGCATCATATAGCATGAATCATCTGCTGGTAATAATCCTCTGACGTAAAAAAAAAAAAAAAAAAAAGTCCTGTCTATCTGCATAAGATGTCTAATCTGTGTGTTTGTGGTGCGGCTGTCAGGCAAAGACGTGCAATCTAGTGACCTTGAAGATGGTGGCGCTGTGTGGCAGAGGCGGGGCGGGTCGGGATGGAGACGTCGTGGTCGCTGATGGAGGCTGGTTGGGAGGGGAAGGTCTGCTGATTGCAGTGCTCACAGATCTGGAATTTAAAAAAGAAATCAAACACATCATCTCTGATATTTACAATCATTTTAATGGTGAAGTTCTGAAGCAAAACACACCTGAGCTTCTCAATCGGGTTCTTTTTACTGGTGAAGAGCAGCCCCATTAGAGTCTTCCTCTTGATGCAGATGATGAGTCCGGCTCCCAGGACAGTGAGGAGGGCCACCAGGATGCCCACTGTCAGGTTCCTGCTGTCTGCACACATGGGAACAGCACAAAGTCTCAGACAACAAAAGTCTTCTATTATTAAAAAGTGACAGTCAGAATGTCTGCAAACATTTCCGCAGACTTGTCTCTCCATTTTTAATGTTTTTTTAATGTTGCAGTCTGAATTCTCTGTGGTTTTTTTGCACATAAAAAAACACAGTTCTTTTAGAGAACAACATTTTTAAGTCTCTTTGGATTTACTTTTTTTTCCTGAGCGTGACTCATTGATGTATAACTGTTGAATTTGCTAAAAGAGCTACAACATAAAATGACTCAAACCCGCCTTTTGATGGACTTGAGTTGACCTACCAGCTAGTCTGATGGGGCCGCTGTCCACGCTCCCTCCAAATCCTGCCTTGTCACAGAACGGAGGCGCCCAGTGAGCCTCGCAGTGGCAGTTCTTGTTGTTGTTGCACACCTGCAGTTTATTAAAAGGACAATTAACTGCTAGATGAGCCCAAAATGTGTGTTTGCCTGACACGCCGCTCACTTAATATGCAGCTTCTGCACTCGTCAGGCTACGATGCATGCACTTCAGTGATAAATGGGTTATGTTTGTGAAATTGGATGCAGAGTTTCAGGCTGAGTGTTTTTTTGTATTATGGATTAATCTAAGGTTGTTGTTGTTTTTTTTTTTTACAAATCCAATAATTAATCTACAGAAGTGCAAATAGTGAAGAAAAATGACACAAAAGCAGCAAATTTTCCCACATTTGAGTATCTGGATTCAGTGAGTGTTTTGAGTTTTTGACTGTAAACAATTATCAGAATTCTTCATTAGTTTTCTGTCTGAGTTGTTTCAGCAGAAGACACCACAGTCAGCAAACACTCAAGATGCCAATACCGGATGCATGTAAGTGGGCAAATTCAACCTCCAGCCTGCACTGCTTGGCTTCATATGGCAAAAACGTCTGGTGTAAAAGCCAGAACAGACTTTATGCCTTATACCACATTTTTTATCCCTCTCACTGTTGTCTTCCTGTCCTGCAGAGAAGGGGAACAGTAAAGTCTAAAGAGGATTCCCCAGCAGCGTAATGTGGAGCAGACGACAGCCTTTTTCCAAGGCAACATCTTGATCTAATCTGTGCATGCAAGGGTGCTGTCTCTCCTGCAGGAACAACATCCCTTCATTCCGTTTATTTTCCTGAGTAAGACGCTCCAAGTTTCATACATACGTCTTAATTGGAACTAGACTAACAAATATTAGGGCTTGTCAACTGGAGATGTTTCATTTTAAGAGACAGTAAAAAACGATTTCCTCTGTGGCTTTGATGAAGGGGGGCAACTTAAACAAGTCCCAGTCAAAGCCCTCCAGGACCTAACAGTGAATTTAAGGGTAATACCACAAAGCTGCATACTTGATCTCAAACAGGACCACCCGTAGACGTTTGATGGGTGGCGTTTAAGAAAAATCCAATATCCAAGCTGCTCGGCTCAAAGTCAAACTGTGTGTCGCTGCTCCGAAGCTTTTTGGCCGAACAAAGCCCAGCCCTTCAGATTTCAGCACAGTTTTTTGGGACAAGGACGACTGGCCGGGAGTATGATGAATTGCACTTAAATCTGAGCATAAATGAAGCCATTATATGCAATTGATTGAACCTTTCAGCATCCAGAGTGATTGATTGCAAGGCATTGTAATGGCTCCCTACCCCACTGTACACTGGGTGTTTTGAGCATATTACAGCTAAAATGAGCTTGGGGGAGGGGGGAGAGAGACTGGATGGGGACTGGTTTGAGATGGACAGCCATCACATCAGGTCTTCATAACACTGTGACAGCAATGAAAGCTGCTCTACTCACCCCGCGGCCCGAACACTTGGCCGAGCAGTCGTGCACACCGAAAACACTGACGTTCTGGCACTGACGATTCAGACACATCTGCAGCAGACAAAGACATTAAAAATTGACAGTGTGAGCACAAAGAGCATTTCAGTAATTTACAGAAAACCTTAAATCTTTTAAGAGAAAAGAGCGACTGATTCTGCTTTATATATATCTTTAAATTTGCCTCAAACAAACCACTTTAACTATGAAACAGCTTGAAATATAACTAAGCTAACACCAGGATTTTTCAACAATATATCAAAACTGCCTTTTAAAAGTTACATGATGTGGACTGTGGGCTCCTTGAAGGCACCACACCCAAATATATTCAAGCTGAACGTGAGGACGAACTGGAGAGTAATGCCGGAGCACTTGACAGATGAGGGCTAATGCTGGATCCTCCTTAAGGGTGGAGGCCCGAAGCGAAGTAAATCAGACTAAATGGAGAAACTGTATCATTGAAGTGACCAATGGCTGAACAGATGACCAGCGGAAGATGCCAAATAGACTGAATGATGGTAAGTCAATTAAGTGTGTGAGGTCGTGTGAGTCTGAAATGACGGGACACACCCTGGAGAACTTCTTAGAGCGTCTTAGTCATGGCCTGTCACAACGTATCACTTTTTCCTCCCTTATTTCCCAGCATTTGGACATCAAATTTAAATTGTGTTCACACAGTCTCATAGATAGCTTCTACTGTAATTTAGCAAGGATGGTAGAGGTGTTAAAATCCTTCACTTAAAGGCAGCTTTTTAAGTCTGTTTTAACAAAACGCTCCCAACATTTACACTGAAACTGAGTTGCAGTAATTGGTGGAAGGGAGAGAAAAACCTGCAATTCAACAAAACAGGGAAAACAGGGAAATTTATATTAAAAAGACAGTAACTTTTAGCAACTTTTTCAGGCCTCATCTCTCACCATTCCATCGCCACACTTGGTCCCCGTCAGCACCAGGCCAGGGTCGGGCATGTCATCACCCAGGTAGACGTGTGTACCTCTGCACAGGATCCTTCCCCCTTCCTGCATGGGGATGTTTGTCTCTATGGAAACAGCGTTGGTACCAATTACTGGGCGGTTAGCTCCTCCTTGACACTGGATTTTGCCACATTTAGCATCTCTGTAAACACAGCGAGCAACAGGGAGAATAACAATGTGATAATTGAATAACATGTCACTGTTTTTCCCAAATGTGTATATATGCAATTATTTTATTCTCTCACTCCTGGTGTCCAATTAGAGAAACTGTACACCAGGCAGCTTGTTTGTGCTGTTTTTGGGCCATAACCAGAGATTTCAGGACTTCCTGCATGTCACCAAGTGATTGTAACCTTCTGTCAGGACTAACACTGATAAATATCACTATAAATTCCTGTTAAATTCATTGAATTGGTGGAAAGCCCATCCAAAGAGCTTGATGTGACATAAACAACTGATCTATCTATCTATCTATCTATCTATCTATCTATCTATCTATCTATCTATCTATCTATCTATCTATCTATCT
>JAPZDY010000014.1:6697946-6712521 GCA_029783645.1 Ctenochaetus hawaiiensis | reverse complement strand
ATCTATCTATCTATCTATCCATCTATCCATCTATCCATCCATCCATCCATCCATCCATCCATCCATCCATCCATCCAACCAACCAACCAACCAACCGACCAACCAACCAACCGACCAACCGATAACAAGATGGTAACTGGAAAAATGCAGCAAATTCTCACATTTAAGATACTGAAACCAGCCAATTATTTACCCACTGGTCGATCATATCCATTGCAGATTCGACATTAAAAAAGTCCCTTCAAGTGTGAGTGTTAAGTTCATATTAAGGGCAGTTCATTTATACAGAATATCTCCACATCTGGTAATTAAATGCATTCACTGGTTTGTGTGGAAGGGTCAGGGTTTACCGTGCTTCACATTTGGCAAAGGAGCCTTTGGAGTCTTTGCCACAGTTGCCATAGGGGTCTCCTGCAGAGTTGACCCTTTGAAAGCAGATGCCTGGAGCTGGCTTTGCTCCTAGAAAACACACACACACAAACACATTAAAGAAGCTGGCACCCATAACCGAACCTTCAAATGCAGCGTGAGTCAGCATGAGAGCCCTCGACATACCTTGTCCCCACAGCGTGATACACTGCTGCTCGTGAGTCTGGCAGATGCCGTTGTAACAGTAACCGTCCACGTTGTGGCAGGCGTGGCCGTCGTGCAGGTAGACGTTGGAGGGACAGTTAGGGCTTGAACCGGTGCAGAACTCGGGGAGATCACAAGAGTTGCTGGATTCCCGGCATGGAGTGCCTGCTGGCTTCAGCTGCATGCAAATGTCGAGAGCAGGCAACAGTCATTAAGATAAAGACACAGGCTTAGAAAAAATATGCAGCAAGCTGAAAAGAGCTCTGGAGAGAAATATACAGTATGTAATTTATTTAAAGGTGCTGATTAAAGTAAAGTTAATCAGAGAAAAATATCTTTATGCACAAATGCAAAAAAAACCTGCTATGGCTGGCTAATCAGCATTCATCCTACCTGACAGTCCTGGCAGCACTGTCCATGTGCACAAACAGCATCGCCCTTCAGGGTGCACGTGGTAGCATTGCAGCAGGGATTCATACATTCCTTCAGATGGAAAAGAAAAGAGGGGGGGAAAAAAGAAAGCAAACAGAGAAAGTGAATGTAAGCGAGGTGGAACGAATGTAAAGAGAAATTGACTCAGCACAAAGAGATCATATTTCACCTCGGAGCAAATGCTCTTTGACTTGGTTATCAGAGGGGATGCAGGACTGTGTTCCATAGCAACAACAAGAACAACAAAAAAAAATCTGGCAGAAGAAAAGAAGCAGCGGTTTCTTGCTCTCTAGAAACAACAATGTTTACATCTGACAGGACTCACAGGCTCATTTAGAACCACGGAAACATGGTGAGATGATGAAGGAAACTGAAAAGTGAGAAAACACCGCGAGCACAAACAGGAAAATATTGTGTCATATAGACAAACTGTCAAGAATTAAATAAAAAGCTGCCAGTTGGATAAGCAAAAGAACTGATAAGACGTTTTAACCTGATACAAAGTAAAAAAAAAAAAAATAGCAACAATGTCAGATACTATCTGACTTTAACATTATTTTTTAGAAAAAATGTTAAAGCCCCACCTGGGGGCCCCAACTTTGACAATAATGGATCTAGACTACTTTTCGCCAATTAATAACAGAGTCTGTGCAGGAGGAAGCAGCACAGAGACTGTCACAGTAAAAAATGAAGCCGATACATGTTTCTTAAATTAGGGCCTCCTCTAGAAAAAGGAACTTTCTAAAATCAAGTCTGATTTTACCCACTTACTTTAATCACTTTAAAGGAGGGGGTTAAGTTTGAAAATCAGTATGATTCCTCAAATACGTCAGGCCATTTCATTCATTTTGTTTGTGACCTCCATCAAATCAACCTTGTGGTACTGATTGTTTGTTTGCACTCACGGCAAAAAAACATTAAAGATCCAACCAAAAAAATCGAGACCAGTTACTATTTAACATGTTAAAAAAGTAGCTTTGAACTCTGTGATATTCTTGTCTTTGGTGACCCCTGTTGGCTTAACTTCTCACCTTGCTGCAGTGATTCACAGGGGTACTTTAAGACCCGCTGACATCACTTTTGGGTGGAGTTACAGGTCCAACACCACCTCACTTTTGACCACAACCATCTGTGGTCTGAGCTGAAGCACTGCTTTTCAGTGTCAAGTTTGGCTTTGAGTTACTCTAATAATTAAATGTGAAAGATAATCAATTTTTTTAAGTTTGGACAGTGAAAACAAAATTATTTATGCATCTTAAACAAAATATTAAGGAAACATATTTGCTTTGCTCTTTTTTGCACTGCAGAAAGAGAGAGAGAGACACAGTATAAGCAGCATGGCTGCAACATTTCACTTCTCACCATGGAGGCCCATCTGTTTCATGTTAGCCTTTATCATGAGCCATGCTCTGCACCAATCAGCAGCTCCCTGCCTTCAGATACAAAGCAACACGAGCTTTCAATCTAGATCCAGCTAAGAAGAAGATGTGCATGTGTGTGTGTGTGTGTGTGTGTGTGTGTGTGTGTGTGTGCATGTATGCTTTTGCATGTATGATCTCAAAAAGGGGCAGGCTGACCGGACCCCCGAGGGCCGGCTCTCTCCCGACTACCATTAAGCCTCGACCTGAACGCACTGTACAGCCGAGTGCGGTAAGAGCTGGGAGGAAGTAGATGGATGGAGCTGGCAGGGGACACAGCTGACATGATGGGCCTTCCAGAACTTCTTTCAGCCTGAAGACCATTAAGGGCCTTTCCCATGGTCCCAGGGGCCAAAGGAGGCGGAGGAGTCTCACTGAAAAGAAGTAGCCTGTGATTGTGAGGAATAGGACTCAGGCTTTTTAATGAGGCTTTTTAATGGCGGAGAGAGGTGCTGTCTGAGCACTCTGATCTGGCCTGGGTTGGCATGACGCTGCTCGACTCTGTGGAGAGCTTTATTATCGCTGCTGGCTCGGGCCTGCGGGGCTTATGTCACTTCTTTGTGTTGAAGCACAAGGCCACTCGGAGCCTGAACCAGACTGAAGTCTAAACGGCTCACAGAAAGACTCTCTTGGCATAAAGGTGTAACAAATGGTGAAAAACAACAAGGCATTCTCTCACGTAGACCATTATATAACACAAATTATCCCTCCAAATCATAATAGATGTCTCCTTCATATTTCATAACTCTTTAACTGTCAGCCTGCCTCGGCTGATTGTCAGTTGCATCATGATTAACTATTTTATCGTCCTACAGTCGCAGCATTTAGAAATGTTTGCCACCATTATGCATGTGCATGCCGATGCAGAGTCATTTAAATAATTCAGCGGTTGACAGGCTGAAGCTGTCAGCAATGTTTCCTCACAGTGAATTGTGTCGCCATCAGTCAGCCCACCACTCAAACACCTCTTCAGCGCATAGAATGAATAAATTCACTCTCATATCTCTAAGCTCATTTTCTAAAGATCGTGTTTGCATTACAAAAGCTCGGCGCTGTTGGCTTTGAACCGAGGTGAAGTATTTGTTTTTTTACTTTGGGAAATGTTGCTTTGTGCCATGCTTCTGTCTGGAACGCTACAGAAACTCCTGCTAGTCTGCATATTTTTCTTTTTTCAAAAGTGGGAAATACAATTAAAAATGATTTATGGGTTGCAGTTTAGAAAGAGATTTCAGTTTTGGCATTAAAATGCGGATGCTGCAGAACAATGGGAGTTTGATGGGTAAAAAGCACTTTGTTTAGCATGACTAAGCGCTCTCACCTCAAGCTCTCCACAGTCGCACTCCTCTCCCTCTTCCACGTAGCCGTTGCCACATTTCTGCCCGCCATAGAGCACCTTGACCTCAGGCATGTTGAACAGACACATCCCGACACCTTTTTCAAAGCTGGCTGCCAGATCCTTCTTGCTGCAGCTGCTGAACACCGTCGGGAACGGATACCTGTGAGAGGGAGAAACGGTTTGTGAGTGATACAAACAGAGAAAGACAGAAGGGGAAGGTGACTGAGATCCCCCCGCAAAAGTCCTCTCCAGTCTGAAGTAATCAGTGCTACTAGCTGCTAATCAGAAAATCAATTAACCACTAGAGCTCAACAGGCGCTCCAAAGCTCCATCAGCATGCGAGCAGAACTGCGCCCCAATGACTTCTCCCTCCACGCGGGGAGACGGAGATCTGATAAGACATATTTTATGAGACAGGGGATTGTTAAAAACTCAAACCCAAGAAGTGCTTCCTTCGCAAGACCTGCAACACCCATAAATTTGGGAGAAACGTGGGATGGTGTGTTTTTAATATTGTTTTTGGAGCGGACGGTTGGGGTGGTCTGCTCTGCGGGGAAAGCACACAGCCCAAGGCTCTGTCTGCCAAAAGCTTTGTTACAGACCTCATGTGGGTTTATTGAGCTTTTCCCTGATAATATGGTGCCTTAGATGACAGAGTGTGTGTGAAGCATGCATGAATACGTGCAGATTGTATCTTCTTCCCTATCTGGCTCTTAATAAAAAAGCAGCATATGAGGTTTTTAATACCTCCACCCACACTGTAAAACTCATCCTAACAAGGCCAGAATGGATGAATCTGTATGTTATATTCACACTTATAGACCACATTTTTCTTTGCACCTACGAATGTGTGCAGGTATGAGACAATGTGTGGGAGATCAGGTCAAGGTAGACGCCCAGATGTGTCTCCAACAGGCAAAACCATTCAAGGAGATGTAGATGCAGCTGAAACTATGTTCCTAGTTTGCTTGTTAACCTTTGTAGACATCAATTTTAATGATGTTTACGCCTCTGTGCCTGCGAGAGCTGTGTTGTCCGTCCATCTGTCTGTCTCTTTGCCTCAGGACTGCTTTGAGGGAACTTCTTCAAATATGGCACACGTTCACTTGAAGGGGAGAAATGAAGAATTCCTTATTTGACATAATTATATTTAGTTCAAAGTACTGAAATTGGGTCTCTGTGTGCAGCACATCCATTAGAGGCGGTGGGCAGCCACTGTAAGGCATCCAGGGACCAACTCCAGCTGGAAGCCAGTGTTGTGGTCAAGAGCACTGACAGGAGAATTTCACCAAACGGTTCATGTTTTAGGTGGTGGGCGAAACCAGAGCAGTTTGAGGAAACCAGCTATGTGGTGACAGAGCTATCCACAGAGTCAGAGTGCTGCGCTCAGGGTTGAAATGATTAGATTTTGGTGGTCGACGGGCAAAAATTCAAGGTCACTTTCACCAAACAAAACATGTTTACAGCCATAACTCCAGAATTTGTAAGCCGAGTATAACAAAATGTCACACAAACTTCTAAAAGCATTACATGTGGAAGTGATGACATTTTATACCTAAAAAGGTCAAAAGTTGACTTTACTGTGACATTTTGATGTTTAATAAAACACTTTTCTGGCTATAGATATTACATGAGTCTGGACAGACATGGATGTAAACTGCAGCTTGACTGGTTGGCACATGCACATGCAACTACAAGGTGGTGACTTTAGCTTTTTATATCAAACATGTCAGAGTCAAAATGGATTAATACACATCCTGAGCTGCTGAGGCAAAAAGTCACATAACAGTCCTCTGATAAATGCTGCTCATCGAGGTGTTTATATGAGTGATACATATGTTGGAGTTGTCGGTTGTTTTCAGCTATAAGGTCAAGCCTTGGACTCAGACCCACTTGCTGTAATGATGTAGAGGCTGAAAATAAAAGGAACAACCACTCTCTGGAGTTTTTCAATTTCCGAGAAGGAGGCATTTCAATGCGGCTCGGAGTCGACAACTCTTTCAACCTGTGTTTTTCTCTGATTGAGCTCCGGATCTGATACGACTCTAAATATGTCATGACACTCCGTGAATGTTTTGACATGACCTCATTCTCTGCTTGCCTCTGATTTCCATCATATGTGGAGGCGGCTTACATCAGCCCCTGCTGCTGACCCAACCCCCACCCCAAAAAGCCAAAACACACCGCCCGCTGCTCTCTAACATCAGTACTATCCAGAGGTTGTTTTAGGTGAAAGTGGGGTACTTGACGCAGATCTCTAGACACTCTGGATTAAGGGAAAAGATCAGAGTGGATTGTAATGATATGAAATGGCAAAAGGAAAAAAGCAATAAGAGAAGCTGTAATAACAGCCATTATTGTAGCCTACACACCCCCCCCCCCAAACACCACAGCGGATCTCGCTATGATGAACAGCTGTCAAGGCTGCTGTTCAACAAGCAAGGCCACTTCCTTAGCAACTGCTGTTGTTGATTTCCTCTTTGCCCCCGAAGCCCTGTGCCAAATTTGCTTGCTAAAGTTGCAACCCCCCCCCTCCTCCTTTTGCTGCATTCATTCAATTTCCATGAAGTCAGCCCTGCTCTTCAGTTACCAGCCCATACAATCCATGACAAACGCACACATCCCTGCTGTTTGTTGGTAACTCTGACATACACGAACAAAGGAACGAACGGCTCGGGATCCAGCTGTTCTTTATGAGAGGCAATACAGAAATAATTGGTCTGCCCTGCAACGGTCCGGGGGTGGGAGCAGGAATAATGACTGTGAAAAGACAGAGGCACTGATGAATGACAATGAATGGCATTTAGCAGCTGCATGCCTCAGGGCTAGTAAATCAGTGCCAGGGCCGGTCACGGTGGGCACATCTGGGGCTCATGGTGAGCTAAAGGCACTCTGAAGAACCACTCATCCCACGAGAGTCTGGGCCACCACCTTAAAAAAAAAAAAGACCTATTTGACTGTAATCTACAGGCTTCCTTCATCCTGTTCTAGCTTTAAAAGGATGAGCATGTTCACCTCTGCCTGCTTTCATACTGCAACATTGTTTTCCACCTGGTCATGCTCCAGTTCCATTATGGGATCAATTCTTCTCTGTACTGAGCTCTTTCGTTCATCTCTAACCTAAAGTCAGCATTTGACCGTTGGCCCCAGAGCTTCGGAGGTACTTCAGTTGATGGTTGATAGAGTGCACAAAGCAATCACCGCGACTAAGCTGCAGCAATGGCCAAAGAGGGCTTTAATGGTTCTGTGGGAGGTCTGGTGATAAGGAATCATTCCCAGATCTATTTCAAGCCCCCATGATCTGCTCACTGCACTGTGATCACACTGCAGACCTGAAGGCTCTCGAACATTTCAAAGCCTTTGCTGCCTTGACAAGGGGGTAGATTAACTGTGACAGGTAACCCACGGGGGGTGCAACGGATCACAAAGCTCACGGTTCAGATCTTATCGTGGTTTTGAGTCACAGATCATTTCCTGAATCTGTATATAAAATAAAGGTTAGGGTTTAATCAAATTAAAGTGCCTCTCCAATCTTGTTTTAAAGTATGTGTGCAAAACTATGATCAACTATGTTCAGTCACACCACTTATGACTCACATTTTCGTAGAAAGTTGGAGAGGAAGTCATCAGTAAAGACATAAACTAACAGATAAAATTAAATCTCAACAGTATTTCCCTTGACTCATTTTCTTCTGTTTATTTCTTATTTTGTTCTTTCAGTTTATTAACAAAGTCTGGGCATGCATATTAAAGTTTTTTTTTGCAGCTCCAGGATCAAAAAGGTAAAATTAAAAGCAGAAATAAAGCAAAAGATCTTAAAAGTTTCTTTGCTAAATTAAATTTAATGGAAGCAGAAGAGTTAATGCAGTCTGCCTTCAGTTATGAAAAACGACACTATTCTCTCTTGAAGGTCATGTTTATAACTGATTTTGCTGCAGACTATGATAGATCCAAACCTATTTAACCAGCAATTAGAAAACCCTTGAGGGTAAAGTATGAAATTAAAATACACGGAGCCCCTTTAACTCAAATTGAGCTGAGCAGGGCTCTCTGTCCTCGCCTGTCTGTCCTCATGGCTCAGATCACAGAGAAACGTCAGGAAATTCGTCCAACACATTCTGCACAGCCAGCTTATGTCACGTCTCTTCAGCCATAAAACTCTGATCAGGCTATGAATCAGATCCGCCGGCCTTTCCAGTGACACGACTGCCAAAACATTTTCCTCAATTCCTTGAGAACATTTTCAGAGAAATTACAAAATGTGCATTAAAACTGATTGCGACCCCATCTTTATTCTGTTATCAGAGTTTTTATTACATTCTGGAAGGCCTCGATCTGAATGCGAATAAAAAGCTTATTCAAGAGCCGACTGTGACAACTGTAACAATGACAAATGTTTTTATGTGTGCTTCAGTTATTCACAACCACAGTCGCTTCACTTCACATTTAATATTAAGTTTCCGGCTCCTTTTGTACATGTCGAGCCTGAGCTGTGGGCGATGACATTAGGTGAAATGATCTGTTGTGGCCTTTGGTGCCTCGCAGTCTGGCCTACATTGTAGATACTGAAGAGCATATTCACATTGATTTCCCTATGGACCCAATTAAATAAGGCCTACTGGAGAGTTCCTGTTCTTCAGTGGGGCACGGGTCGCATTTCCACGGCATGCGTTGGACTCTGAGACTCACTTTCTGTGATTCCCGATTATTTTATGACCAGAGTAATACAGTGAATCACTCTTTGCCTGATGGTGATCCTGTCTGAAGTTATCATCTTACTCAGGGCCAGACAATTCAGTGAATGCACTTTGTTCGAGTAATGCATCCTGGATATCTGTTCATCAGCATCTCATCTTGTTTGATTGCCTTGGATGGCAAGTGAATGAATAACATATATCATGTAATGGAATTTCAAACAAATGTATTTGTACTTTATAAAGACTCAAATTAAACATAATTATAAAGTAAATAATTACAATTGCTGCAACATTTTGACAACTTTTTGTGCAAGTTAGGGAAAGAGTTTAACAGTGCTAGATGCATAAATAACACAATAAAATGAAACAAGTTCTCCTATTAATTTCAGTTTGGGTGGTCTGTTTAGGCTGCAGCGGTGTGGACCACAGGAGGTCCGAAAAAACACAGAAACGCAGGAAAATGAAACTCGACGCCACGTCAGTGATTGGTTGATAAAAACCGAGCAGAACTGAACAAGGCTGCCATGAGTGAGTACCAAGACATCACCAGACATTTTTAAAGTGGTGCAGCGGTGCACAGACACACAAACCTGTGGCCATTACTGCAATATCTGATTTTGTAAGAAACTGCTCCCACACGATTCTGTCAAATCATTTAGAAAGCTATCACACTGTCGTTTTGAAACAGTGTCTGAGTCCTTTATCAAAAATATGATAGAATTAATGTTTTTTTTTCCTAAACCATTGCTGGAAATTTTTTAATTTAGACTGTGGCTCAGTCAGAATATAGCTGCACCTTGACAGGAAGGAAAAGGAGTGGACCAAGCATAGAGCTTTGTGGAATGCCTGCTTTGCTCTGACAGAGATAATCTAGCAATTGTATGTTTGTGCACATTTATATAAGGGATGGTTGATAAATTCATGTCCTCATTTTAGAAAAACTTACACATTGTTCCCTCCAACACTAAAACAATTAGTAACCATTGAATTCCTCTTTGTCTTGGGGAAGATTTATTAGTCTGACAATGCCAAGTCAGGTGAATATAGTGAGTGTTGGATGAGTTCATATCTGCAGTACTCAATGACTGTGCAAAGATGGATGTGGTCCATTTTCTCAGACAGTGCTGACTTGCAATTTTCAATTATCTGAAACACTAATATCACGAAAGTTATTAACTTCAAACTTCTACCTAAGGCCATAAACTTATTATTTAACCCCTTGTACGTTCCTCTGCCCGTTGAGTAGCCATCACCAGCTCATTGTTATGTCTGTGTGCTCCTGTGTGTGTGTGTTTGGAAGAATTTTAATCACAAACGATGAGAGACACCAGCCTGTTCTTACTTAGAGCTAATGGGAGGATGGAGAGATGGATGGAGAGGGGGACGCGACAATTGGCCGTGACCAATGTGAACAGGAAACAAGCATTGCTCTGCGCAGATGTGCAGCTGGCACTGGGACAGCTTGTAGCTTTACTGCCCCCACCACCACCTTCCCCTAAACCCTTCCCAAACCCAGTATAATAATGATGAACTGGATCTCATTATTCCTACGCTCAATTTCTGGAGCCACGAGCAGGGCCAGGAGAGTTTGATGGTTATCTTTCTGTACATATCAGCCACAATGAAGACTTTCCTGTGCTGTGTTTGACTTAGCTTAAAAAATCAACTAAAACAGCAAAATCAAAACACTTGGTACTCCACGCTGGCTGAGTGTGGGCGAGTTTCTTTCAATTAGTGGTATCAATGATTGAATGCAGAGGCTGGTAATCAGAAGGGCTTTTGTACCAACCCATCCAAGTGCTGGCTTTGTGAAGAGGGATTCTGTATAATCATATTGTGCTTTGAATAGAGCACGTTGCATGCCTGGAAAAACATGGAAGTCAATAACAAAAAAACTAAGTAGCAGTCAGATGACGAACAACATCCAGCAGAGTCCATGTGTCCAGCCACATGGCATTTTACAGCCCAGAACTGCGAGGGACTAGAGCTGCACCCATGGGAGATAATGTACCGCCTCAGGCAGAGTGTATGTTTCTGACCTGGAAATAACTGAGGAAGTAGAATGAAGGAGTACAGAGTTCCTAAAGATCCCTTTTTTTAAAAATGTATTGCTTCCTTAATCCAGGATTAAATAGAGAGCAGCAATATGGGGCAATAAGGAGGAGAAGAGGGGGATTATTTTAAAACCAAAGACTAGATCATTTCTTTCTTTTGTCAGCTGAAATGAAAACGAGCACAGACTCTGTAGACAGCAGAACAAAAATCCCTAATATTCACGCACTATTTCATTTCTCTCTAGTCTATGTTTGGTACAAACAACATTTTTTCACATTTAGGGAGGTTTGCTGCTAACGACAGATTTAGATATTTCTAGGGAGAGGTGATAAATCCTCCGTACATAAAAAAGTGAATAATAGACACTTTTCAAGGGTGTTTAAGTATTTATTTGAAGATGCAGAGAGAGATTTTCCAACGTTAAAATTTAATGTGTGTCAAAGAATAGAATCACTCTGTCTGTGCATAAGGAAAAAAGTGGAAAGCCAAGGAGAGACAGAGTAGGAGGAAGACAGAAAGTATTTCTTGCTCTTTTTCATGTGTTCATCTTGTTGCCAATTTAAGGACAAAGTCCTTGACCAGGGATACCCTCAATTAGGGTTAAATATAAATCTACATCTTGCTGCTGTGTTGTTTTATGGGTCTATAATCAAGAATAGTGTTACCCTATTTTTCATGGATATGGTCCAAGTCAAATACAAATGGACGTTTCCAGTATAAACACCAACCTGAGGCTCCCACACAGACCACCAGACCTTGGCTTGGAACCGATACCCGATACATCCACCCAGAACATCCCTTTTCCCTCCGTTTTGTCCACTACACATTGTGTTTAAGATACAATACGATTGTGTCAACTCATCTTCTTATTTGCAAAAAATCACCCATTGCAAAATCTCCCTCACACAGCCTGGCTACAGGAGCACAGTTTGTGCACCACATGTGCAACAGACATATCCTGCAGTTTTATTTAGTCTATTGGAGATCAGCTCCATTGTGTCAGTATAAGTCATACTGCACTGTTTTGGCCATGCACTGCCACTGAACCATTGGCTTCCCATTCAGAATGAGTCATATTGCCTCGGGGCATTAGCACAGCTGCTGAATCTGCCATAAACCCAATGGCCCAACAGTTCAGCAGCATTATTTGCTTACCACTCGACAGACAATAAATTAGAAATGTGGAACAATGTTTACATACGATCCCAATCTGGCTTTTTTTTTTTTGAGCAACAGTTGCTGTATTTATTATGTGACTAAATTAATGCAAACTTAATGATTGTTTGACATTGTGGTGATGCATTTTGGATGCCTTTGGAGCTGTTTGTCATTTCCAATGCTGAACTAAAAGTAGCCCGACTGGAGTGCGCTGAAGCAGTAAATGATAGCATATATCCTCAGGCTGATGAAAGCCATCTAGCTGAAATAAAACTCCTGCAATCTTGGATATTGCAGTAAAGAGTATGGAGTCAGCTATCTTGAAAATTTACCGACTCTTAACTGTCAAGATTGAAACTGCAACTCACCCAGTGGAGGGAGTCATGATGCAGCCTCCACGATCCACTGTCACCCTGCAGCCACACCCCCTTTCTGGTGTGTCGTGGTTCATTCCAAAGTTGTGTCCGAGCTCATGGGCCAGAGTTACTGCAGCACCCAGCGGATTGTCCGAATGGTCCTGCAAAAACAAATATAAAACAACAACCATCAATCATGCAGAAATTCATCTGAATCCAATCAAAATTTCTTCACTTCTGTTCAAGCTTCAGTCTGATTTATCGAGCAAATTTCAAGGCTAGAAATGGTACCACAAGCGAGGCCCCACGCTAAAATGTGCTCAGTGCACAGTTCTGTTTTTAAGCAAACAACAGCTAATTAAGAACAGACGTTCCTGATTACATACTCTGAGGAAAATAAAAAATAATAAAAAATTAATACTAGCCAAACTGTTGTTCCCCAAAGAACCCACTGGAGAAATATTACTCAAAACAAGTGAGTGTAATTGCATATTGCTGAGATTAAGCAAACAAAGCTGTTGGATCTCTGTTTATCAGAGCGTGTCCTTTGCACTGAGGTGAAAAATAAAAACAGCAGACTGCAGGCTGTCACCTTCAGCCTGCTCTGCAAACTTTGACAGAGCCAGATTTGCTTCTTCATCCACATAAATAAAGATACAACCCTCCCTCTGAGCGAAACCAGTGAACAGGTTGAAAGACAGAGAGAGAGAGAAAAAAAAACTCTCAGAGGACAACTTGAAAATCAGGCAAAGATAACAGAGATGCATGATGATGCACTGTGAAGATGAAGCTACAGTGACACAAAGTGAAAGCAGCTGCTTGGCAGAGGTGCTGAGATTTCCTGCAAGGCACGAACACATGAAGAGGTTGCAGAAATAATATAGCGGCAGCAGCCATCAGCTCTTCACAGATGCAGAGCTGTATGTCAGAACACCTTGCCTCCAGAGTCTTCCGTCACTCTGCATTATTCAGAAAGTGCTGTGCAAGTTGAGCTCAGACTGATGAACTGCTCTGTTGGGGGGTTTTGAAAGTAACGGTCATCAGCTGTCAGTACATGCCACGATCCAACTGTGCAGCCTGGATTCATGCAAAAATTCTGCTTCCTGGAAAAAAAAAAAAATCTGCCTTCGCTGACTGATGAGGCCGAAGTGTTAGGGAGGACATTAAAAGCCAGTGTCTGTGTTCTGTTTCACCACACCAATAAAATTAATGTTACATCCAGGGCTGGTAAGTGGAGATTCCAGATGGTTTGAGAATGAATGTTTAAGATTTTACAGCCTAGAAAAATAACAATGAGACCCATAGGGGAAGTTAGCTAATGAGTTCAAAAATACTTTGTAAATGAAGGGAGACAACTGAGACAACAGGCTTGTAATCTAACCAGCAGAAGAGTATGCGGTCGGACCCTAATCATTTATGTCTCTGACCAGATGTATGTGTGTTTTTTAGAGCTCTATCATAATGGCCAAATCCCCACTTTACCATCTGGGAGGACAAGAGTGAAGAACCATCTGGGGGCTAACTATAAACCTTAGCGCAAGCAAGCCAGGCCACAAGACAAACAGCTACTCCGAGACATTGCGCTAATGCAACATGACTTCTGCATACAGTATAGGGTTACAGTTCTGTAATGGGTAATCATTCTCGACATGCTCCTACATTTTGATTCAGGCCACGATACACCGTACCCTTAAATTCACTCATTTGCTACACCTCATTAAGTAGCAACAGTTTCCACTCATATATTAAAATACACACTGATTTATGAGCGCTAGGTGGAGGGCACTACCCTCCACCCTTGGCTTTCCTGGAAAAAAGATTCAGCGATGTGTGTGATGTGTGTGCCTTGAAGTTAATATGAGTTAATATCAAATCTGGCATCCTCAGCTCAACTCTTACACAAAGCACTCAGGGGAGAAATATGAGAGTGTTATGTCAGACAAGATGGAGGTGGAGAACAATGCAATGAGTGAAGAGGAAGAGGAAGAAAAAGGATAAAATAAGTCTGGTTTCCTCTCTGGAAGTTATCGACCTTCCAAATGTTTTCTTTACACCTCTTTTGCTTTAGGATGGATTGAGCATGTGCACATACTGTAGCACACGAGTGTACGTACCATGACGATTCCTCCCGACTGCTCTGCTGTGCACATACTCATGATGGGTGCCATCCCGATGGTGGTGCCCTGGAAATAGACCCCACTAAGAGGGAGACAAAAGAAATCTTTAGATCATCAACATAAGGAGAGTCTTCACACCTTAATGTCAAAAACTGAAGGTCCCTGAAAGAGCTTTTGACCACTATTGATACTGGTTGATGCTAGTTCTAGGTTAGCATTTCACAGCTACACTTAGTGAACACATACTGTGTTTCTTCTTATGTGAAAGTAAAATACGAGCTTGCAAGCAGCTCTGAAAAGCTTAACTGAAGCACAGTGGTGCTTTCAGCTAAATGCTAACCCATTTTGGTGTATCATATTATGGTTAAAATGGCTAAAACTAAAGGCTAAAGGCTAAAACTGCTGTCTGTTCCATTAGCATTTGTATCTAAAT
>JAPZDY010000014.1:6680840-6697846 GCA_029783645.1 Ctenochaetus hawaiiensis | reverse complement strand
TGTTCCATTAGCATTTGTATCTAAATAATTTTTCTCATCAACACTTTCATTCCAAAGATAAAGATAAAGATAGAACATTTTTCTCAGTTTTTCTGTCCAAATTAAAATAGCTGTGTTTGGTATTAAACTGCAAATGAAGGTATTTTAAGAAAAAAATATGATTATTTCATTAGCATACTCAAGCTAACATTAGCAAGCAGAAGAGGTGGGAACAATGCTAAGCCCTTAATACCATTCGTGAGGGAATAGGTTTAGTTTTTCTGTAAAAGTAACAAATTTCAGAGTTTCTTACAATATTCAGCTGGTTAGCTGACATCTGTACTGGATGAATGATAAACTTGGATGCCTTGTTATTTTAACCAAAATAAAATCTTTTTGGGTTTTAAAAAATATGTGTACTTTGTTAGCATTTTGTCAGAAGTCAGCATTTTGTTAGCATCTCATGGGGCTTTCACAGCACACAAACAGCTAAGACTGATCAAAAAAAGACTTTTCAAATGTTTTACGAATGAGGAAATTCAATTTGTTTTGGCCAAACAGAACCATAATTGTTGGTTCTGAAAAAACCCACACTGCTGAGTACCTTTGTGGGAGAGGAAATGGCGGCATACCACAAAACATCATATTTGATTTTGCCTGAAATAAATAAAACCATTCTGAGACTGACATGTAGTTTATTCTCTGTTTGTGGTTTCAATACATTTTTGATTGAAATCCCATCTTTCAAAAAGTGATTTTTGCATTTTGCAGATCTACCTGATGAGCTGGGCGTTATCATGGGGCCTCTGAGGCAGCAGCTTGACCTTCCTCCAGTCCAGGAACTCATGTAAAGTGGTGAAAGGGTCCTGGGTGACGGGACATTTGTCAGCATCACTCCATACCTCCAGACCCACCAGGGCCACACGGATATTCAGAGCCCTGTAGAACTGCAGGAGGAGGAAGGTAGTTTCATTTTAAAGGGTTATAATCCGTCCTCTAACATTTCTTCTGCTCTTTTCACTGCACATTACCAACTAAAACACAAATACTACACAATGGTCATTTAAAAATGACAAGGGGCTTTGAACAAATCCTAAAACATTGTTCAATATATGACTTTCCATATGAATAAATCATCTTTCGCTTCTGTTTTATTAAACCGTCACCCACGGCACATTTTATTACAGTGGCCACTTCACAACATTTCTCGGTCGAGTTATGGAATTGATCATCCGTTCATAATCCAATCAGCCTCTGCTCGCAGGTCGGTTAATTCTCAAAAGGCTCTATGTGACCTCTAATAAATCACATTCCTGCACTGCGTTCCCTCTGTTGATTTGATTGTTACCTTGTCCACATAATTGGCGATCTCAGCCAGCCGCTGCTTGACCTTCTCCACGTCCTTGCCTTGTTTCTGAAACTTAAACAACACCAGAGGACAGAGTGAAGCAAGGAGAAGACGAGGTGATCCTCCTCCTTGAATGTTTATTATCATCAAAGACAATATATGAGATGTATTAACATGGTGTCAGCTCATGAATGGTCTCCACAGGGTGTCCTGGAGCCGAGCTACAGTCACTCTCATGTTAATTTTGCCGGGGCTTCTGCTGCAGTTGCTATCATCAAAGGGCTTCTTAGCAGAGCTCAAGCTAAAGAGATAACCTCAGTGACCTTGTGTTACATCCAGCATTCATTCCCTTTCTGCAGCTTTAATAGCATGTGACATTGACCTATGTGTCTCAAGTCAGCAAGGAACAATCCTTTTAAGTCGGAGATTTGAGATAATACAGAGCGCAAGTCTCATTTGTAAGTCTAGTGGTTCAGTGACGAGCTGGACGGTGAAATGGATGACACATCAGAGGAGACAACACGCCATCTTTTCTGCGTCTCAGGGGGGAGGGAGGGGCAGCTTAGCATTTGACCTCTGAGCCCCCATCCTGAGGGATTCAGCAGCAGGGGCGGAAGAGGTCGAGACTGTGCGACCCTTGCTTACCTCTCTATTGTCAGCCACGATGATCAGCTCCACATACTTGGTTGTAGTCTGGGCATGGCGTTTGTGCTGAGAGGAGAGAGTGAAAGGAAGTGTTCAGGGAAGAGGTGGGTGTAAAGAAGAAAAGATATGTGGGAAATGGCAGGAGAAATGGAGGCAAGAGAGAGGGAACAGAGGGTGGAAAAAAGATAAAACAAGAGGCGGTGAGATGTGAGGAGGAGAGAAGAGAAGAATGACATTAGGAGGACACGCTTAACTGCAGCTTTCTGCAAAGGGCAGACTAAATTTAGCAGGTGGCCACTCAATATGGCTTTTCGCCTGATCTGCACTCCACACAAAAGGTGGTAGAAATGAAAATCAGCACCAAGCAATCAGCTCCACTCCACGTCTGACCCAATAAGGTCACCGAGACCGATAATTCCAATAACACTCTACAGGAACCTGCTTATTAACTAATAAATCACTGCTTTTGGACAATGCTGCCCGCGCTGTTGGCATTACACAGTACAAAACACTTGCAACCTCTGCTTTTCTTTACAAAATCCAAAGAGCATGTTATATAATAAGTATTCATAGTGTCTCTACCAAAACACACACTAATGAGCAAACTGGTTCACACTCAAAACTCCTGAAGAGTTTTCAAATCTCATTAGTTGTATTTTTATCTCTGTTTATGAGGTCAACCTTTTACAATCAGGTAGAAAGAATTAGGTTCAATGAATTTCAATATATCTAATAAAGTCATTTAAATGCACGATATAAAATTCTAGTACTGGAAGTCTCTCTATCAACACAATAAAAACAAAAGTTATGCTTTAATGAGGAGTTGAAGTAGCATGGGATCATAGGATTTGTTTATCTCATTGTTAAACAGCCTCGTTTGGAGATAAAAATCTATCTGACAGACTCAAGCAGGAATGTTTACAGGCGTGGTAATGTGTTAAAGTTCGATTCCTGTTACATTTAGTCATGTTTGCAGAGAGTGACCTGATTCACTCTCTGACTGTTGCTAACCTGTAAGTGACAAAATGTAACACATTGTTTTACCTTTAATGAATGTACAGATTTCTTTGAGTTTGAACATAATTGGGAAGATCTCGGATAATGTAAGGAAACAAATCAAAAAATAACACAAAAAACATATATTATAGAAAAGATATACTATTGGGATACTTGAAGAGGTTTTTCACATGTCAAAAGAAAAAAACCAGCAGCTCTGTGAGCCTGAGAGCTAAATGCTAGCATGTTCAAAATAATGCTAACATGTTGATGCTACACATGTACCGTAATTTCCGGACTATAAGCCGCTACTTTTTTCCGACGCTTTGAACCCTGCAGCTTAAACTACGATGCGGCTAATTTATCGACGAAAAAAAAGAGGGGAAGGTGTGACGAAGTAATTCTGAGGCTGTTAAGTTCCGACACTGAAGAAGACAGCTTTAGTGGTTTTAGTTGTTAAATTTAGTGGGTGTGGCTTATATTCAGGTGCGTCTTTAGTCCGAAAAGTATGGTACAATGTTTTCATGAGGCTGATGGGACTGTCAGTTCTGAAAGTTTCTGTTTTAAAAATAAAAACACCAGGAAAATAAAGATTTGGACCTGTTGATGGCGCTAGTAGTCACCTAACAATCATCCTCTGGAGACCATGAATGCTGGAGGAAAATTAAAAGGCAATTCATAGCTGTTGTTGAGATGTTAAAGTCTAGATCAACCAACAGGCAGACTGATGGTCTGACATTGCCAAGGGCTAAGACAAGCAAGGCTAAAACTGAAGAGATTTCAACTGTGAATAAACTGCTTAAAATGAATATTTTCATATATTGGCAAAAAGAAAATATGTAGAAAAAAGTAGATTTCAGAGTATTGCGATGACACCGATTTAGGGTTCTTCCAGACTCAGACAAATACAGCCACTGGCTGAAGAGGAGACGCTGCTCCGTGCCGTGCACAACAAGCTTGGGTCTTTCTAACCTCCACACACACACACATGCACACACACACACACACACACACACACACACACACACAGATTCTATACTATCCTGCTGGCTGTGTATTCTGCCTTCACACTTTGGCCCGCTTTCAACCTGAGCCTCTTTATCCTTGCTGGCCTGGCAGCCTGGATCCTCTCTGCACTTATCTGCCTCCTCCATAGATAAGCCAGGATGGGCAAGTGTGCTCTAAATGCACCCTATGGTGATAACCAAGTTGCTAGGAGGCCACTGGAGAGGAGACACACACGTGAACACTGTGTTCCATCGACCCAGCACCGTGGCACTTGAGAAGTATCACATGAGATAGAGCTATGGGTGTGAATTTAAAACACATATTTTAAACCACTTTTGTCTCTGTAAAACTAAAACTACCACTGGAGAGAGAAATATTAATTTATTCAATCCAGTGGACGAGAATAAAAAGAATCTACTTTAAGTGGAATCAATTTGAGAGATTCAGCTCCACATAAGTGGCAAACAGGGACAAAATATTCTCCCTCTTCTTTCTTTTGTTCTTGTTTTACACACCACTGTAGCTTCAATGCAGGAGAATAAAGGTAAAGCAAGACTCCAGTGTTCTTATACAGTGAAATGGTGAGGAGAATTTAACAACAAAGGCCAGTTTACCAGCCTCAGAGCTTTCATCCACATCTCACAGACTTCATTAAGCTAATGGAGCTCAGGTGCAGACTGAGATGGAAATTGATTAATGGAGCTTTGTGATTAGATTCTCGTCACCACACATGATTTTCCAACCACCAAACATGAATCACCATGCTCAAACTTCTCAATTTGGCCTGACATCTTTCTGTTTTTCTGATCCAAACGTACTCTTTCAAACATGTAAGATGTCTCTAAATGTTTTTGCATGTTGTTTCAGCTTTGACATCTCGGCCAAAAGTCCGTTTTGTTGACAAAAGAGTTTTGCAAAAGAACTCATATTGCTGATGTGCTGCTCCTGTCAGCTAGTCATCATATCTTTCTCCAGCTGACTCCCATCATCCAGGGGGGATTCTGTCAACACGCCTCTTTATCTTCAGACCCTCAAGCAGGGCACATCGTAGCTTATCAAAGCGGCGGCAGCACACCTCGCCGCCCCTGTGCAGCATGCTGAAGTGAGCCTGCCTGCTTTCCGCCAACCAACAAGACCTCACACTCCTCTGGTTGCATATGACAGTGTTTAAAAATGTCCCTCACTATCCTCAGTTTTTTAATTACGCATGGGATTTCTATGTTTAACCCACTCCCTTATGTAAACCCCATCTGTCTTCATTTTATAGAGATGTTTTTCTCTCTATCGTTGACATATCTTGCAGCTTTAGGAGAAGTAGGGTCGCAGTATTTAAACAAATGACAGGAGACATTGTGATGAGATAAAAGAAAAGATTAAACTACAAAGAAAACAATCCCTATGCAGGAAAATTAAACTCCACTTTTCATAGTGGTATAAATCATCTAAATGAGTCTTTCGCTTTCTTCTTTCTCTCAGTTTCTTGAAGTTCTGTTGTGATTTCTTCATTTGTGGCTCACTCAGCACTAGAGACAACGCATGCAATCGAAGCCAAAGATATAATCACCAACAGAAATCAAACAGTAAAGTAACATCAGAAAAAAAAACAAAAAACATTTATTGCATGAATAAATAAAACAATGTGGATGTCCAGCGTGTCTCAGCCAGCTCAGCGTCATGTTTGGATTTCTTTCCAAACTCCAAAAAACCCTTAATGAAAAGATTAAACAATTGCAAAAAAAGCAAAAAAAAAAAAGTTTTAAGAAAATGGAAAGTCCCCCCACATTTGTTCTTCAACTGATGATGCAAACAAAGTTAAAGAGGAAAAGATGAGAACATCGCTGGGACAGAAGAAACTGGGCACCAGTAGGGGGGTTCAGATTTATGCCATCAGGACGATATTTTTGCCAGTTGTAACCATGTAATGCATCAATATTGCCCAATCTGGAGCGAATTTTGAAAGATTTATTAACTGTTCTACGCATGTATCAGCAGGTTAAATGCAATAAGAATGCTGAAATTGCACAAAAGATGACCCAACGCCTAAAGCCTGTGCAAGACAAAACAGGACGTCAAAGACAAAGAATGTTGGAAAAAAATGACCTAAAAAGTAGTTTATTTATTATCTGTTATTCATGACTTTTCCAAAACAGCATTCCATAAAGAGATTAAAATTAAAGCATCCAAAAACATGAGGGGTCCCGCCCGCCCGTCGCTGACTGTGGGTATATTTAAGAAATATAATACATGGAGGACTGACACTGATTACATGCTGTGGGAAAAAGTGACAGAGTGTTTAACAATCTGACTCGTTTTGATGTTAAACGATGCCGGGGACGTTCAAAAACAGCCTGTACGGCATGTAATCTAAAATGAATGGAGAATATGCATAACTTAGGATGCATGATGTCTGACAGCTTCGATCCAGAGAGCTCACCAGCTGCAAAACACAACACGTCAGGGGTTTTTCACCACACCTCTGGTTAGTTATTTCAGGCTAACAAGACCAGACTCCTATCTAAATTTATAGAAAGAGAGCTATAACTTCACTTTAAACGCTAACCAGGACATAAAATCTGCATTTATAGAATCACAAGTCGAATCTGATAAAAAAAAAAACTTTTATCAGAAAGAGCGAACTTTCTCCTCCGATGTGCACAAACTCATAGGGGACCAGTATCGAGCTTGAAAGGAAAGGCGAGGAGTTTTCATCTCTGTGCATTACAGTTATAACAAGTGTGCTTGCTCTCCTTCTGTGTCCTTGAACATCTGCTCCATCTCCAGCACCACCTATCTCTGTGTCTCTTTGTATTGACCTGATAAATCCTCCGCTCCTGCCATCCTTCACAAGTCAGATAGCGATCACCAGAGTCTGTGTTTTCCACTTATCGCCTCTCCTCATCTTTAAAGCCCTCTGAGGATGGAGACTCCCTGTGACCAAGGCCTTCATGATTTATCCCTCTGCCCAGCAGGGTGGTAAGTGAATGGGTGCAGGGGTGCGGGACAGGGTGGGGGTTTTAAAAACAGCAATCTGTTCATTCTGGACGGACGGGTCGTGCTTAAGGCGTGATTTACAAATCTGCAATCTGATGTCAAATGTTGCCACTTAACAGTCGATGTACTTTCCCCCAGCCGTTCATCAACAGCCACTCTGAACACACTCCAGATCACAAATGGACACTGTCAGATCAGATGGAACAAACAAGTGGATAATTCAAAAAGCAGCAGCCTCTGAAAACACATAGCAGGTCACTTACCCACATCTGCATTGCTAATGAGCTTTCTAAAAAGGGTCGAGGTGGGTCATCTTGTATATTTAACTTCAGATGATTGATGGTAGTTTTCTGTCTTTAACATGCTTCTCAGTGCACATTGTGATTAAAACAGCGAGTCGGGCGTTTGAGTGGAAAACAAAGAGAAGCAGAAGCAAATAGCTTTCAAATGCAAGAAATGCAGGGGAGAAAAAAATCTTTCCAACTCCAACGATGATCTCACCCAAAGTTAAAAAAACACTTAATTCAATAAGAAATTTTAACGGTTAATAACAATGACCTCACTGAGTTTTCTGGGTGGAAATAATTTCTTTAATTGACTACATTCACCCTGAACACTTACTGGACATTCACATGAAATCAGGCACTCTCCCTTTTTTTTTTTAAAAAAAAAAACAAAACAAAATAGAGTTTAAATTGAAAAATTTGAGCTGCAGCTTCTCAGTTGTATTAAAGAATGTTGCATGTCATTCAAACTCTGCCACCCGTCCTTTCCTGTCTTTTCTCTGCTCTAAAGCCAGAGATGTTAGCATAAAATTCTTTTAAAGGGAATGACGGGAAAGAAATAAGAAACCTAGAAGACAGATGCTTCCTTTCGAATCAAACTATCAGCACAGAGAGCGAGCTGAAGATGAGAAAGCCAGCAGCTTCATGATCCTCACCCTTGTGCTGAAGGTCCTGAATGGACTGCTGTCTGCATGTTCAGAGGGGTGAGATATGTTGAAACCATGTCCACACGTTCCAGGAGGGAAGCTGAGGTGCTCAGCTCTGTAGATCCAGTGAGTCCCATCCGAGTGATCGGCAGACGGTTCCAGTATGTAGGATTTGCCTTCAAAAGATATGAAACCCCTGCAGAGAGAGGAAGATGTGCACGGAGAGATCTGTCAGGAGTTAGATAAGGAACTGCATAATATTCAGTTTTTTCATGTTTCATTTTATTTGCAGAATTCAAAAACTAGAATTGCTCTGAAACATGGAGAAACAATTTTAGAGGGGATTGTAAAATGACATTTTGACACAAAAACAAACATATGATGATGCACATTCATCATTATGCATCATGCAGAGTTATTACATTGGACGCTACTTGAATTAGCACTCGCAGATCAAATCGACACTAAACTTAAGGAGAAGTAGCTTGTAGTTTTTCCTTGGACTTGGACTCTGTTTTCCTTGTTCTTCGCTTTTCTCATGTCTTAACTGTGGCCTCTGTGATTTAAAGTGACATTCTCACGCAGTGAGTTTGGATAAAAACTGTGAGATTCTCACAAACCTTTGCACAATATTTACAACCACATAAACTCACACTGACGCCCCCCCGTCTGAAAGCCTGATCACCGCCAACCAAAACCATGATCAATTCATTTTGGTTAGCCAAGCAATGTGAAGCTCTCTGTCAAGAAGTTCCATGCATCTGCCGTCGTGCAGATTGGTTGCAGTGAAACAGAAAATCAATAAATTGCAAATAAATGAATTAATAAATGAAAGGTCAGCAGCGAGGGCTTCACAATCAGGCCGATCACACCACACTCAGGGTGTGGGACGTTTGGCTGGTTTGTAAGAACATTCCCGATGGTTTCCAATGATATAACGGCGATCGTTACTCCTGTTAGACATTTGCAAACAGAGTGTTTCCAACGCTGACACTCCTCACTTTTCCTTACAATATGTCAAGTTTACTGCTTTTCAACATATACAGTGTGTCATCTCGGCTTATTAATGTTTCAGAAATCCGTTATTTACTGTGTTCTGTCGCCGTTTCTCAGAGATGTGGACCTGAGACTTATGACTCGGTCTCGAGTCAGACATAATTTTTGTTTATTACAGCCTGTATCTGAGTTTTGTGGCTTTATTGACCATTTTAATGTTTTTGAAAGCAACAGCTTGCCAAATAATTGATGAAAGAGGTTGCAAACAAGCCAACAGTTGAGACACATTATCTAAACCACAAAACTTTATTTAGAGGTTGAGCTGAAAGTGAACACAGAGATGTTGGTAATAGTGACTCCTTGCAATGGAAAAACTGTGTTTTTGTCCAAATGATTGCGTTTCTTTCCCCATGAAACTCTTGCTGGCGACGTGGACTTGACCTGTCTTGATCTGTGCTATATAAAAAACGTGGTCTTAACTTTGTGACGATGAGAATTCTGACCAGAAGGATTTTCATTTTGAATTGCAAATCTGCTTATAAAGACTTGAGACAAGTGGTAAGCTAAACTTCTCCCTAAAGACTTAAAGAACCCTTCTGGTAAACTACATTACATTCTTTTTCACAAATGGCATGAAATCAGTTGTTTTGTCTGAGAAAAAGTGTGTGACAGACTTACTTAAGACCAGCACAAGTACTGAGGCTGACGTCTGAGTTGACATGACCCTCGACCTCCCCGTGGTAGTAGCAGTTTGTCTGAGGGAGCACAAGCAAAAAGACTTATCATCTGAAATTCATAACAGGAAAAATGGGACCAGCGTGAAACAAAACATGTCTTCAAGTTTGAGCATATTTCAACGCCAAGCCGCAGCTGATACCTGTGAAAAATGAGCAAATTAACTCTGAAGGGAAAAGTCTTTTGCAGGGGTTAGCAGGCAAATGATGGCTGGAATCTGTGCAGGGTTTCACATTTGTCAGCACCGCAGCACGGCCGCTTGCTGCTGTGTTCCCAGGTACCCGCTTTCATGGACCACCTGTCAAGCTGCAGCAGGGAGTAAAGAAAGTGAATTAAGCCCATGTTTATTGAACCAAGCTTGGCTGTGGGAGGGCAGAGGGGGGAGGAAATGTCTGGTTTAGAGTAAAAACAGCCCCTCCTGCTGCAGTCAGGCAGCTTCGCTCAGGTGAGGTCTGACCAATGGCCCCTCTGCCACCCTGCTCTGGAAAACAAGGAAATGTGAGTTTTCCACCTCCTAAAAATACAGAGCGTAGGCAGTATATTTTTCAACATCCGCCCTCTTTCGAGGTGGCTAACCTCTCAAGGCTGCTGATTTTGCATGTTCAGTGTCTGAATTGGTTTCTGGTGTTAAGCAGATCCTTACTCCGTCTTGCATCACAGTACTTTTTTCACAGTAATTCTGCAATAAAACAGATAATCCAATTAACAGTTTCACACACGAGCAAGTTGAAACAGCATTGATAAATAGTAGAGTATCTCAATCAAATATTGTAGGGATTAAATAGCATTTCCTCAAAGCACAGTCCAGTATTAAATCCACTTATTGTATCAGAATCCTTTGGAAATCCATCATCAAATGAATTCAGCGCTGGCTCACTTGAATTTAGAGTAACAAATTTTGAAAAATGCATTAATTAAGGCTGCAGAAAGTCACATTTTCATACAATAAATGGATCAAATGCCTAAAAGAGCTTTGCAAAGTGATAAACCAGGAGAGAATAGTCACCTAACTCTGTGCCTTAGTGTCATTCAGCTCACTGTTTTGCATTCACATCATTTTTAGAGTCGTGACTTGCTGGGAAACGAAGAGGAGCATTTAGCAGCAGGCCAAACAGACTGAAACAAAGCTAGAGGAGGACTGATAACTGGACTCATTTGGTTGCCAGAAACATGACCCAAAGGAATGCTGATGTTGCTCAGTCTTTGCTGAATACCTCTGCTATGATTTCATACAGTGATAATAAGTCAGTTTTCATTTTACAGGTTGTTTTGCTGCCCTCAAGGGGTTAAAAACTCAATTAAAATACTTTGATATAACTTAAGTTTATACCTATATAGACAGAAAGAACTAAGCTTTGAGCTTTGTTGGACATATTACAACTTTATTCAGCTAAAAACGTACCTGAATGTGTTTTTTCTTTGCTTTTTCCAAATAAAAAAGTACTTTTCAATTGGATAAGAGGTTTATTTAAACCATCAATAATTTTACCAACTTCATAGCAGATCTAAAACGACAACCCTGTTATTTACTCCAAATAAGTAATTATTCATTTTATAAGCAAACTGGCCTGTAAAGTGAACATAAACCGCACAGTTTCTTCCAAAACTGTATTTGGAAAAACAGATAAATGAACGTAATTTTTGGAGACTTGTTTAAAAAAATGGATTTGGCTATCGGATCCGCTTCTGCTGTTGAATAAAAAAGCAGCGTCTTATCCAGAGGATGTTCGAGAAGTGGAACCCAAAGCCTTGAAAGCTTTCGTCTGTTTGGCCACTTTCCATATCTCTTCCTAGAGGTGTGCAGAGGAGGACCATCCATTATAGTGAGGTAAAAAGGTGCAAAGAAAGGACAGCCCATTACATGAAATATGAAATTTTAGTGTTATGAGGGAGGAGCAGGGCTGGATTTAGTGCACTGAGTTAATGCTACCACCTCATGTTTCTTTGATGAGATCATGACTGTGATGCATCGATATAAGGGATATGAATAGACTTTTTGTTTCTAAGGTTTCTGCAGAGAGAAATGAGGAAGGAAAGTGCTTACGCCGTCGTATATGAAATGAGGAAGATTAATAACTAATACCCAGATTACTGTGGGAGACAACCCTGGGTGTGAACGTTACGTTGTTTATAAGAACGATGCATTTATTATTTTTAGTTAACTCTTTAATACTCGTGCTAGTGATTCATATTCCCCATAGATGGCTTTTGTTACAGCACATGGCACTCATTTATCGCATTGTGTGTTGACTTGGATTTGTTGAGAAAGGGAGACGATGCAAAACAGACAGAGAGAACCGAGGGAGGGCTGACTCACGCTGAAGTCACTCCCAGCAGTACCTTGCTTTTTGACTCTCCACTGAACCCTCGAGATCCCTTGCCCAGATCACTATATCAGTCTCCTCCCTGCCGGCAGGACAAATAAATTAACTGCAGATCACTCTCAGAAGATCTGGTTGTTTCCAGTTCAAAAAAACCCTCCCATGAAGAGCTGGCTGTGGTCATGAGAGAGGAATGAGAGGAGGGACGGAGGTCAGAAGATGTCCGTTTGTTTCTCACTGAGCAGGTAGATGCAGGTTACTGACAGCGAACCTTTAGTCCATCAATTTAATCTTTAATCCGGTCATCCATGCAGTTCAGGGTCAGAGAGCTAGAGAGGCATTTTGACACAAACATGGGGCAAAAATGTCAAACCTTTGCTGGCTGAAGCTTCTTAAACGTGAAAATTTGCTGCTTTCCTCCATTTTACATCATTTTCATGTGAATATTTTGGTCTGCTGATCGAACAAAACAAGCAATGCGAAGGCATCATCTTATCATGAGGAAAATTGTGATTGGCATGTTTCATTATGCTCAAACGTTCAATAGAACTAAAGGGAATATCTGGTGTTTTTAAAGCTAAGCCCTGTTTTGTTTTACATGTTTTGTGTAAATGAAAAACGTTGTAATTGTTCTGGCAGCTTGCCTCAGAAAGGAGCTGTGACACGGCTGCAGTGTAATCCTTTGGGGCAAGTCCAACCTTCTTTAATATGTACAATAAAGGTCCTTATTTTTGCAGTTGGTCGGGCTCGAGAGAAGCAGCATTGGAAACTAAAATGTAAAGCCAGAAAATTATGATATCTTACTGGGTGCCAATGTGCCAATTTTACAGCCAGAGACTGAAAAAATGATTGTGTTTTACAATCCAATCATGTAAACTTTTCAAAGTAAAACACCGCTTTTGTTTCCAGGTAAACAGAACCGATCTTATCTTAACAAAAGGTGCATCACTGATGAGATGTCGCAGTGCTTTGAGTGCTAATCAAGCACTTTTAGTAGACATATTAAAGATCTTCATAGTTGCCCCAAAGTACATCGCAGCCATTTTCATCCAGTTCCAAAACTTTTTGGCATATTAAGTGATTTAAACACGAGAACATGTCAAAACAGGAGTACTCAGGAGTACAGATACCAAAATCCCCTTTAATGATTAAATAATTAATCTGGGAAATATAAAAATGTGATTCACAGAGCTGCACCCATTTATCCATTAATCTAACTATCCATGTGCAAGCTATCAACGCTGGCGACTCTCAGTGTGTCGGAGTCCGGCGCCCTGATCTGACCTTTCTCAGCTCCTTCATTGTCTTAATGCTTTGGAACGGCAGTGAATCAGACGGGCTGGCCGATCCCAGGCAGCGACGGTCCAGCTCTGGTTCTCACAGCACTCTCCGGAGGAAAATACTATTCATTTGACTGCGTGGGTTGCCCATTATTGAATTATATTAATCTCCTCTTTTGTGGAATTCGGCACAAGTAGGCCAGGCGTTTTGTACACAGAACTCACAGGCGGTCTATTATTATGCTTCCTGGGTATCTGAGCAAAAATTAGAGTGGCTTTAATTGCTTTGCACACTGCAGGTGATCAAATCCCTGAAATCAGGGAAGCAGTTGGAAGCTTCGAGATGAAGACACTGTTGCACGCGGTCCAGCTACATCACACTCATTTACTACAGTACATATAATCTCTAAATAGTCTTGCATTTTTGCAAACCTCAAAATAAATATCCTTTGATTGGGTTATTTCTGGATCCCTGGAAGAGGTTTTCTAAAACTCATTGTATTTGACAGCAGAATATATTTTGCTGGGAAAAAACCCAACTGAGCTTAAGGACGATGAGAAAAGGTGGTGTTGCATTTATGTATGTATATTTGATTTTTGAGTAAGCTGTCCTTTAGAAGAGGAAGTCTCCAAAATACAATGATAAATTCAGGATATTTCAGTCACTATGACTTCTAAAAAAGTGCACTAAATGTTAACGTTCTTCGATTCAGGATTTCTTTGCAGACCTGCATAACAAACCATGGGATGGTTATGAGTTTATCTATTATGGAAGAGCCGAGCTGTTCGCTAAAACTGTGTCTGCTCTCTGACCTCTGTGTGCCTTTTATGTCATCAAATATGAATCTGATGGCACAGAATGAAAATGGTCCCACTCACACGAACACAGGCTTTTTTATGCTAAAGATAACCCGATTCCAACTTCAACTATAACACCAGTTCTTGACTTTAAGGGAGCCCAATGAGGCAGAACCTGACAAGAAGAAGGGTTTAACAGTCATAAGAGCGGCTGGGAGGGTGAAAAAGAAGAAAACATCACAGATTCAAGACTTTGAGTTTATTGTGTTTGCCTTAATTATAGAAAAAGTTGTTAAAAACATACCATGAAGTTGTGAGAGCCTGTGACTGAGCTGCCATCCTCCAGGTAATGGGTTTCTGTGTAGTTACTCGCAAACAGCCCCCTAAGACAGGATAAAGACAAACAACAAGTTAACCTAAGGGGGGGGCTTCATCCTTTAAAAAAAAAAAAAAAATCAATCATAATGTCTCAGGCCATTCCAGCACCGCCAGACTTGCATGAAAGATAAACAGTCTGATGTGATTTAAAACGTAACCCTGCTTTAGGAGAGCATAAATCGAACAGAGCAGCTGAAGGCACCGAGAAAAAAAAATACTGATAAAGAAAAAAAAAAAAGGGCTGCCGTGACCATTTTCTGTATAACCTGTTTCACGCAACATGCATGCACGATGACGAAGCATTCAATATCAATCCATAACTCATTCCATGTGATACGGCAGCGCAGTAATTAGCTTACACGTTGCAGATAATGGGAGTAATGAGCAGACGGACATATATGATGTGATGAAAATTGGAACGGGGGAGATTATGTTGACAGGCAAACAGTGAAGAAATCATTTTGAGTTGCAGATGGGAATCAATAATGTCATAAAGTGACTCTCTGAGGTTACCGAGAGATCCATTTACAGTTTATATCTAGAAAGCACATAAATCATCGCAGTAAATCCCAGCTGCAGGCAAACAGAGCGATTCTGCCCTTCTCTCTCGCTCCCTCTGTCCTTCTATTTCTGTTGGAGTTGATAAAAGAGCAGCATAAATCCAGGAGTCACTACAATGTTGGGGAGACTGACACGACACCTTGTTATTTTTCGGGCTGTAATCGCATCGTGGGCACTGATGACAAATAACTGACTGTATTTTGACGTTAAACTTTTTTTACGCAAGGTCCAACTCACTTGTCATTTACGAAGTTTTAAACCCAGTTCCTTTAGTTGTCATGGATCTTGTTTTAGTTGTTTTATTGTAACTATGAAAACAATAAGCACGTTCGTTCTGGTGGTAAGTTTTTATTTGTCACAATAATGTTTCCACGGTCAAGAATGAATCTTATAGCTGCTCTATAGCTGCTCTAGTATTTTGTTCCTAAAGGAAATGCACTTCAGCAATCTTATTTACAAATATTCCTCAAACAACAAACTGCTAAATACTTTCTCAGAGTAAATTTTACTCAATATGCTGATTTTTTTACTTAAACAGAAGGAGTGATGGCCTTGGGACTAATGAACAAGCTGCTCCAGCTCATAAACTAATGGAACGATGAGTGCTCATACTGACCATACAGAACGGATAGACAGCATATATGTAGATTATGCTGTGATATTTGAGTTTGAGAACTTTCTCTGCACATTTTGATGCTTTTCATTCATGCCGTGGCTCGGGGTCACCGCTGGAATCCATTGCAACTGTTTTGAATCCTGGCTGTCTTACAGCTGCTGCCTACAAACACTTCAGAGCCTCCTGAAGATTTTTCAAGCCTATGAGGAGGCGATCACTTGACACTCAGATGATAGATTTTTTGCTTGAGTACACCACATAGCTGCCCGACTGTGCTTTTCTGTCACTGCATTGACAAATATAAAACAGTTACCACAGCTGGACGATGATGAAGGCTGCCCTTCTTTGTCACTTACGGATTTTTTACTAAGCACTGCTCTTTTCTCTGAGAAAGGACACTCAGCAGGGAGCAAGAGGAGAAACAGCAGAAGAAGATCAACAAATGAGCGTAAATTTAAAAAAAAAAAAAAGCAATTTGGAACCCTCCTGGGTTAATTATCATAGCATAACCATGTGTATTTGTGTTCATAATTTGCACAAGCCGGGATGAGAGTGTCTGTGCCTTTATGTGTTAATGCACTGTGCTTATAGCGAGTGCATGTACAGCATTACACCACAGGACACCAGCAGATGGTTGGCTGGTGCTAATCCACAGCAGAGGAACAAACCTCTGCAGGCAGCTGGATTCTCTTACTGACCTCACCGCTGACAACCCAGCTGGGAGTGTCAGATGTAACAACCTGGGGAGGAGGAGGGGGTTATTTTGTTTGGGAGCTGTCAGCATGAGACACAATGCTTCCCCGCCCTCCCCTCCTCTGCAGAGCCTAAGAGCTGGTAATAATCATTGGATCAAAGTGAGGCCAAAAAGAGTAAAGAGAGCCAAAAAAAATGATGTTTTTCTTCAGTCTTAATTAGGTCTGTGCTCTCAGTCGGACTCGCAACCTCAACATCTGCCCACAATAGACAATCCACTGTGGTGAGTGTGTGTGTGTGTGTGTGTGTGTGTGTGTGTGTGTGTGTGTGTGTTGACTGCGACACTCTGGGAGAATGTGGGTTTAAAAGAACATGCTGCAGACACCCATGTGTCATCCATATGTTCCATTTTAATGGAGACTTTGAATGGATGAGGTTTTAACGTCTTCCCCCTTGCATGAGGATGCACAGTTGTTGCAGGAATTAGACCGATGCATTCTGGGTCTTTGCAGGATCTCTGATCAAATCTTGCTGGATTGCAACAGAGATGTTAGCTAATGTCGCCGCTCTGTTAAACAGGGAGAACACAGCTGCTTTCGAGGAAGCTCTTAGTATCTGCTTTTTTTTTTTTTTTTTATTAAATCGACACTCCCAAAAGGTTGGAAATTCCTTGAATTAACCCAGATCAGAGGGAGCGTCAACCATCAACTGAGGTTTTTTTAAAACATAA
>JAPZDY010000014.1:6663308-6676247 GCA_029783645.1 Ctenochaetus hawaiiensis | reverse complement strand
TAAAAAAAAAAAAAAAAAAAGAGCAAATAAAAAGTCAAGGCAGATGGTTTTGACTTTATTTATATAAGCTGCCATGTTCGGTAGCGAGCTAACGTGCAGCTTGATGGCACCGCCTTGCCCGAGGAGCGGCACTTGGTCCAGCAGCGAACACACGAAATAAAGTCAACTGAGTTAAAAGTGCAAAAAAATGAAAGCTCCTCATATTTATTTGACAGCAGGTCGAGCTCTATCCCCCTTTCAACTTATCATAACAGCCTCATTATGATTCTCTTCACCTATGAGGCGTCACCAGCTGGTTAATTGGTCAGCGAGATGGTCAAACAACACAGCCATTAGTAGCAGTGGCGCGCAATTATCGCGGCGATTGTCACCAAGAGATTGATGTGGTTAAGCTCGGGCATGCCCTGTGAAATCAATAAAGTGTCATCTCTGTGCAATGTCTGCATGATGAATGACTCCACAGGATCCCAATTACAGAGACGGGATGATAAATCCCACCCAAACAAAGGGTGAGATCATTGGAATTATTACAAAAATGTGATGCCAATCATTGATAAAACATAAAGCTGATGAAGAAGACTGAAGTGCAAGGGGAACCATACCGTTAAAAAAACAGACTTCTTTTATAGTTTCTTAAATCTTTCGGAGTCTTTATGTATGAAAAGCAAACCTGAGATGCTTCACTGAGCAGAACGTCTGCTGGACTGTATGTTGAAATAAACCACAAACTCATACGCAGTAGACCCAAGTAGCCATTAATTTTTTACATTTGGATTCTTTTTAACTATTACAACTATGCAGCTAAAAAAAAAAAAGCTGAGCGTGATCAGTGCCAAAACAAGAGAAGAAAAGAAAAGAGAAAGGCTGAGAGAGGAAACATATATGTGCTGAGAGCAACCTCATGTCTTCAAGAATCCTCATGTGTGGACATAACATCCGAAGTCTGTCCATGTATCATTTCCAGACAGTTCAGACAAGGGTGTCATTTAGGTTTGAGCACTTGTTTTCTTCCTGCTGCCCCTTCAACACAAATGCATCCCGTGTTGAGCGCACACGCTGCTGCTTCACTATATAATGGCAACATTTTGTCGCTGCTGAGCTGCAGTTCATTGTGGAGTGACACATAATCCAACCATTCCAGTCTGACCAACACAATGAAGACCTGATAAAATAATAGAAATCCACATTTGTTTAACTATTTGCACGTTGTTAGAATCACAAAAATTCTGACGAGATAACCACAAAACCACAAAAACAAAACTGCAACTTCGAGTCAGATGTTTTCGCACATCATCAGCTGTTATCTCTATTGCTTCTTCGCCTGTTGTTTCTAGTCCACGTGTGACATCAAGTCACATCTGACTCTTGTGTGTTTTGCTTACACCACAGTATTTGTCACCTTGAGGAAATCCATGCACAAGCCACATGCCGTCCATGAGGACAATCCATCTTTAAAACATCACCCGCTCGTTCATGGTTTGCAACAGAGCAGCCTCTTTTATTTTTTTTCCTCAGAGGACACTAATAATAGTTTTATTGTTCATGATACGACGGTCTGCGAGGGCAAAGAAGAGGTAATCCTGTTTGACTAATCACAAGCAGCAGATGGCCACAGTGTGAACTCTGAATAATCCACTTCAGGTCAAGTGGAATATCAAGCTTAAAGCTACTACCTTGAACTTTCATTCAAGTGGATTTTGGCGGCCCCTGTGGACAAAAGTGGTACTGTTTCTCAGAATCAAGTCATGTGGTGCTAATGAGTTTTCCTGAGCAGCACCACCGACATGAGTCTTAACCAAGAAAAATTCCGACATGGATGCAAAACTAAATTTTATAATGTATTTCATAAATTAAAAACATATATTAGATACCAGTCTAATGGGGGAAGGGAACCAATTCAGGATTTGTTATGAATCCGTTTAAAAAACAAAATGCTAACATACCAGTTGCTGCACATCTTTGCCTGGGAAAATGTAAACACAGACTCTTCTTGCCTGCATACTGTAACTGATTTAATATGATTTTGCAGAGAACTCAAACCTGGGACAGACATTACAAACAGCCAGTCTTCTTGCTGGTGGTCTTTTTTTGCTTATGTGGCTCATACAGAGGCATCAGCATTGAACTGAGACTGTTTTATTACTCGTGCAAAAGTACTTGTAGTTGCTTTAAATATCCCTTATGCAAGCAACTAAACAAGTGATAACAATTAAATTCAAACTGTAGGAAAACAAATAAAAACAGAAAATCCCAGGGGGCAGTGTTTTTTGTTTGTTTTTTTCTTCTTTTATTTATGACATGGGCCAATGACATTGTTATCTGAAACTAATTATGTCGGGTGTCAAAGCAGCAGTCTCTCGAATCGCCTTTGTTGCTGTGGATCACTGGAGGGGAGATCCTTCATCCCGCTTTCTACTCCTATCTGCCCCCAGGGCTTCTGTTCCTCCGTGGCAAAGAGCGTGCCTCTGCTCTGCCTCTTCATCTCCCTTAGTATGACTGTGTGTGAGCGCGGGGGTGTGGGAAAAATGGGGAAAAAGAGAGTGTGTCCCCGTGCAGAAATCACTTCATGTGTCGGTAGCTCGGCATAATTTATGCGCGACTCTGAGGAAGCTTGAGTGTGTGTGTGTTTGTGTTTGCTTGTACACATGTAGGTATCACTGCATGTGCTGTTTCCGCAGCGTTCGTGCTCCAACACACAGCAGGCTCATGGCTTATAGATCATGCAACACATTCTCCTCTTTCAACACTATCAGCAAACCGCAACACTCCTCCACCCGATTTCCTAAACTACTTATTCAACCCTCAGTGTGTCCTGCATTGGAAATCAGGAAGGCATTATGGAACCGTAATGCTTTCCTGAAGTGTTCTGCAAACTCTGAAACAAAATTTTAAAGAGCCAGTTATCACAAGTTACAGTGAATAACTCTCACCAGAACCGCTTTCCTCCCAAAAAAAAAAATAGGCCCTATAAAATCAGTTGACAGTGAGGTCCGGGAGTAATGAAGACACGGTTTCAGGAGAGAGATGCTGATTTGCATCTGCTTATTTATTTTTCCTCTTACAATATTGTGTGCAGCACAAATCCTCATTGCATCGTAGAAAAAAAGGCAGATAGAAACCTCATTTTTGTATTCATGTCCTCTAGTCTGTATTAAAATCAGAAAATATTGAAAGTCTGCAGATGGAAAGTGACTAGATTTAATTCAAATTCCTCTCTGTGGACACACACAGAGGAAACAATAAGCTTCATGTGCAGCCTCAAAACAATTTGTTCATTGATTTCATGTATATTCCTATAGGGACATATATGTAGCATGAATGAATGGCACATATCACAGCATTTAAAGTAAAATTGGATTACAAAACCCATCCCAGTGGTGTCTAAAATGCATGAAACTCAACAACAAATGCATAAGAGATGGAGCAAAAAACAAATGTAACAATGGATACACATATTAAGAACTAAAACCTTAACAGGAAAACACTGACAGAACAATGCAGGCCAAACTATAAAGCAGCATAAAACGAGAAGTAACACATCGTGCCTGTTGCTCAGTGACCGTGCTACACGACTGATCCCTCTTCAAAATCTGTTTCAGTTTGACATTTAAATAAACACGGCCAGAATCCAGTTTGAGCACCGCAGGGGGAGGATTTCACATCTGGATCTTCCAAACAAATATAAGTTGATGACCAAAAGGGGTTTTAATTAATGGAAACTTATAATTCCTGTTTGATGCTTCATGTATTACTGAGCCCAAAACTTTGAGTAGAAACACAAGGTCACTGAGCACCAGAGGAGCCTGAATATGCAGGAATTTACAGATGAGTTAAAGATGTGTAAATTTAATAAAGTGATCAAAACTTAACATGTTTAATTAGTCAAGAACATAACATAACGATTGGATCATATTGGCTTAAAGAGGCTTGTTTGCTGTGGATGCTGCTTGTAACCAAGAAGTTACACACTGACTTCACTATGTAAAGATCACAGAGCACATTAAAAAACTGTCTGCAGCACAAACTGGTTGGCAGCCTCTAATAAGTCTAATTGCATGTAAGTTTGCTTTTGCAGCCTTGTTCACCGTTTTGAATGCGCTTCTCAAATTAATTAATTGCATCACATCTTCTCTGTCTGATTTTCGCTCTGTTTGTTTTTCTGTATCATTATGTGGGTTAAGGCTGAGAACAGGAGGAGGCGCCGCAGTGGGGTGAACGCAAAGTCATTTTGCAGGATGGGTCATGCTTAAACAACTGCTTTGGGCTTTTCCCATTAATTCAAACGGTTTTCAAAGCAGGCCCAAAGCTCATGCATCTATATTCATCACGACCTCGTCTTGAACTAATGAGCAACGAGGGAACTTCAAACAATCAAGCCTATCATTCTTTTTACAAGGTAAATGCACATGCAAAAAAAAAAAAAAAATCCAGCATTTTTCAATTAATTAAATCTGTCTGTAGTTGTGAGCCCTCCCCTCTTTCTTTCCTGCCCTTCTCCTCGGTCTTGCATGCCCTCGGGGAGAACAAACAATTAAGGACTGAATGCAAATTCACTCTCCCTCCCTTGACGTCTCTCACTCCTCTGATTGTGTCAGTGAGGGAGATGTCCTCCCTCTTCAGGTACAAGATGGATTTTGATGTATTAGGTGTGTAAGACGATGCCCCGTGTTCTTTTAAGGGATGACTGACAGGGGGAAGAAGGCTACAAGATTAGACTTGGAGGAGACGGAACAAAAGCGACTCAATTATTCAAAGCGAAATTAACTTTCTGTAAAATGCAAGGTCACAAGCCTCATGCATTTGCAACAGGTGTGATATGAACTAAGACAAGGAATTAAACGTCCAATTCAGTAGATGAAACAAGACATTTCCAAACCCCTGAGCATTCATAATCCAAGATTTTATTCATTTTCTGCAATTATTGCTGACAAAATATTCTGTTGTGTCATGCTTTTTTATTTTAAATCAGCCCTCAGCATCGTTTCACCGTGTTTCTGAAGTTGGTGATTGATTTCCCAATAACGCACTACTAGCCCATCGATCATCCATGGTCCATTGATCCCTGGAAGGAATATGGTTCCTGTTGTTCGGCTGATTCGCCAACCAGGAAGTGTAACATTATTGGCTTCTCCTCTCAGAGACTGTTTGTAAACATCACATCATATATCAGAGCGTGCAGATGGAGAACACAGCTGGGGTTTGCTTATTGTTACGGCTTCGACGACCCGCCGAGCATAAAGAGAAGATACTCGTGGTTTATTTGCATCCCAGCACAGAACTTCTACTTGCTAGTTTTTATTAGAATTTTGAATGAAAACAACTAGGTGAGCAGGTCCAAAGCAGAATTGTAGAAATTCTGAGAATAAAAAAGAGAACAGCCTCTGAATAGAGATTTTCCAATACCTTTATTGCCTTCCCCTTACTGGTTCTGATACCTAAACCTTGAGTATTAGCCAAAACTGGATGCCAAATCAATACCAGTGTGCTAAAAATGTCCACATTGGCTACTTGTACAGTTAAAAATCTGCAGCAGGACCCATTATTTGTAAAAGGAATTACACTGTATACCATCAGTTCATAGACCTGTGTACTTGATGAATTCAATCCATCATTTTGGGCAGAATCCGAAACATTTCTTAAATTTGTATCTGTATCGGAACAAACCTCATCCCAAACCCCTTTAGAACATTTTGACACAAAAACAAAGAGAAGAACAATAAATACAAAGCACATCTAGACATTACCGACAAATCTGTTTTAGGGTCAGAATTCACTCAGCATGAAACGTGTTTATCTGAGTCACCACGGAGGTAACGTTGGGTCAATAAGTCTCGATCACTCATCTCTTCTCACTGCCTTGTTTTTAAAGACGGACAACCTTTAGCTTTCCCCTCAGAGATCTTGTCAACAAATGCAGTTTCCTGCTGAGCCCACTGTGAATTTACAACCTGACTGTGACCCCCTTCGCCTGGAAACTCCGTTGATAATTTTAAGGCGACTGGTGTCATGCACTCGGGCCCTTGATTTCACGGGGGTCCCTGCACCCCCGAAGCAGTCCACAGCCTCTTTATCAAACCCTGGCAGCTCCTATTGTTGTTGGCAGCCCACTCCTGTCGCCAGTGCTGGAGGGATTAGGTGAGAGTGAGTGAAGAGGAGCATAGGGGCCGACCAAAGGAGACCCTGCCGTGTCCCGTTACCCAACGGGGAGTTATGGAAGCCGCTGATGGTAAGAATATACGGAGGGAGAACATGAAGGCAGGTAGACAGAAGAGGAGAACGAGGAGGAGGACTGCCTTCACACTTCATCCGACTGAGCACAAACACCTCAGATCCAGTCATCACGTATCCTACCGCGGCCTCCGTCTACTCCCTGTGTGTCCATCTCTCAGCACTGTGGGGCCTTAGACGCATTACCTTAATGACAAGTTCGGACGGAAAAACCAAAGGCATCTGCTTTCTGCATGACGTGGAGACAGCGGAAGACTCCGTGCTCCAGGTTCCTGACTTTCCCTGCACCATTTCCTTTTATCACTAAGCTGAATTTAGTGATGAAAGAGGCACCTGAACTCTGACTCCTACACAAGGTCCCCACTGAGCGGATTTGAAGTTTTAAATGAGTCAAAAGCAGGAACACAAGAATAAAAGATGGAGGAGGTACTTTTATCAGCAGAGATGCTACCTTTAAGGGCAAGAAAAGGGGGAAACTGCTGCTGGAGTTTTTTTTTTTTTTGCTGTGCTAGTCAACTGGAACGGAGACTGTATTTTGCTTTCTATCCAACATTCATTTTTCACAAGGACACTGCTCTGTATGTGTACGTGAAGGGCGACAGAAGGGGGAAAAAAAGCTTCCTAGATCAGCTGAAAGAGACAGACTTCCTTCAGCCCAAATGTGACCGTCTGACTGTCGACCACGCGTGGCTTCTTCGCTCAGTCAGTGACCTCACATGTAGGGAGTGCTGGTCACAGGAAGGTCAGTGGACTGTGAGAACGGAGGACAGAACAGGATGGAGGACAAGTAAAGCTAGCGTTGCCTCCCAGCTGACTTTAACTCACACCGCAACTCAGGCAAATCTATTTGTCTGTCTGTCAGAGGGAGGATGGAAGCCAGGGCTGCGAGCCTGGACTGATTATCTTTATGGTCGACAGCCACATAGGTCAAAGAACTTTGGCTGCTTTTGTTTATTCCCTTTGGCACCCAAGAGCCTTGAGAAAATGATATTTCACTCGAAGTGATGGAGAACATTTGCTTAAATAGGTGAAAGGGAGAGATAGTTAGCCAGAGAAAAGAATAGAAAGAAATACAGTCTGATAGAAAAAGCACACAAAGGGAAGATGAAGATACAAGACCTTGACTGACTGCAAAAACTGACTTCTTCACTCTGAAATCCTTAAAAAAAACTCTAATAAAGCAATTTGTTTTGGCGTTTTCTATTCAAATTATTTCTTTGTGCACTTCTGCTACTGTTTACTGGGTGTACAAACATGTTATTCCTTATAGGCATACAAGTCAAATACATAAAAACATGCTCTACTTTCATAGCTGTTTCACAAACACATGAGACCCCGGAGATACATTTATGTTATTTTGTTTATTTCCCCCGTGCATACAACAACTATGACATTATTGCAGGCGTTTGGGGAAAACAGCTTGTTTACGGGTTCCCAGTCTCCAACTTTGGTTATTGTTGCTGTATATTAACAGTGAAAAAATCCACTGCACACTGAGATTACAACGGATGGTGATTTTTTCTTTGCAATTTTAAAGAAATTTCAGACAAAGTAGCAACAACGAGGAAGCACATTTGAAATATGATGTTTTCTCATTCGTCTGTATCCAGTCGCTTGAATAAAATAGCAGCATTGTACTTTTTTTGTGATCCACAGATATGTTGAACTGTCAATTGCTTCCTGCTTTTCTGGATATTTTATAGCCGTGTTTGGGCAACAATACCAGTATTTTTAACGAGGTGTTGGGACATTTTTCAGCCCTATTTGTGGCAACCCAAGCGGGTATTTTAACGATACATCAGGATATTATCCCTCTGTGTTTTGCAACAACAAATCATGGCATTTTTAACGAGACAACAAGACATTTTCCATTCACGTTTGTTGTGACAAAGCCAGTTATTTTCAGCCGTCGCATGATTACTTTTTTCTACCACTAACTAAACATTTTTGTACCCAAACGTAACCAGTGTTCTCACAGCACAAAGGCTTAAAATACAGTTTAATATTTGCCTCATTGGCAGAAACTCAAAATGTTGACATTATTTCAGATGATTGATAAGTTGAAAATGTTCACCTGCAGTATTTTTTTTGTACCATGACAGTATTCCAGCATTGGAGTACCTGCTGACAGCCATCATCCAGTGTGCCTATGAACAAGGCATCAAACCTCCAGTAAACTGAAAACATGATCAAATGGACAAATCATGAAGTCCGTTCATGTCTTTTATACTGTGTTGTTCTTATTTTAATTGCATGTGTTTTTACAGCCTTGATAACGACATCTATTGCTAAAAAAGAGAGTATTTTATCAGCAGGACCCTCCATAAGCTCTTGAGTGAAGGTAAGCAGTAAGTAAAGGCTCGTTCCCCTGGAGAGAAGCAGCTGCTGACAGTGGGTTTCGGTTGGCTGTGTACTCTGTGATGAAGGATGGGAGGCCGAGGAATAGATCTACCAGCTGGACTCATGAAGACCCCCGTGGTCCGTCTGGAAAAAGGCTCAGAGCGGAGCGGGGAAGACCCCATATCACTGCACAAAAAGGTCTTTTTTAACGAACCACTGGGTCGAAAAATTCAGCCTTCATTTTCTTCGCTTTTGTGCTCGAAGAATTGATCCATTTAAAAACGAGTTTTGCTCTTTGTGACTTGACTTGGATGTTTGACCTTCGCTGTGCAGAATGATGTGTGTGTGCAGCCTTTTGCACTGCTGCTGAATTCATCTCCTGAAGAGGGGGAAGCTTGCTTTTGCTCACCTTAAATCTGGTTTTTAAACGTGCACACACAAACAGGATTTTGAGACATCTTTGCTAGTTTTGAAGCAAATTATTGTCCAATTTTCATGTGTAATGTGGACACTTGAAGCCTCTAGTGCAAATACACTGGAGACGCATGGAGAATGGATTTGTTAGACCGGCAGTTACACTTTTAAAATGAGCATATGTATGTATTTAGTGTTGCTAAATTTTCAATGGAGGAATAACTTAGAGTTAATTTTAGAATTTTTTATTAGGTAGTTTAATCTATTTGTTGGAAAACAATTTACTAGACCCAAGTTAATATTTTTGCCCATGAATAGGTCTATTAGAGAGCTCTACATTTTCAGTTCTCTTATGTGATTTCAGTAAAGTGACAAACTAGATAATGTGATGAAATCTTAAAAAAGGCCTCTTGCATCCAAAATGGCTTCATTAATCATAACTGAAGAACTTACGCTTAATTAAAGAACCTGTTCAGATGTTATTTACAGTTCAGTCTCTGCATTAATTGACATATGAGGGGACCTGAGAGCTTGTGAGAGAGTCAAAGAGCAAACAGGCCGGGTTGTTTTTGGACTTTAAAGTAAGCTTGAAAGTTGGGTAGAAGGATTTTAGACCTGTGAAAACACTTTCATACAGACACACACACGAAACAGAACTTTAAAGGAGCAGCGTCCATTTACATCTCACACTTCTTCTTCTCCTTCTTGGAATAAGGGACATGCTGTTCTTAGAGCTTCCCAGTGTTGCTCTGTGCCTCCTAATTAATTAGGAACATGAAGTACCAAATCCACCTTATTAATTACTGCTCTAAGCTCGAAAATAATTGGAGCTTCGGAGAAGGTTATTCAAAAGAGGGAAGCTCCTTCCAAAAAATTCCCTTTTGAAGGAAGTAGTTAAAAGGCGCAGGCTCTGGACAGAGACGAGCCCATTTCCATGGCTTGTCTTTGAAACTAATGAATCACAGTTTATCATGGCCTTGCAGCTGCAAGGGTAACAAGAAAAGGTACAAAGGCTGGAGTTAACCTCAGCATCCTTCTCCTGAATGTAAGGTTTCTAAATTTTAGAACATGTGTGTACGTGGAGGTGTTTTTTGATGAGAGGAAGTTTGTGTATATGTTTGCAGAAGAAAGAATAACCAGGTAATGGTGCAAGCATGAAGAATATTCAAGTTTTTTTTATGTCTGCTAATGTATAGGAGTATGGTATCTGCTCATGCATCATTAGTGCGAGTGAGCTGGGTTTTTCGTGGCCCCCTCCTCACTTACTTTCACTTTAATGTACAGTAGCTTTTTCACCAATGACTCATTCATTTACATGTCTCTCCTCCTCTGTGGGTGCTCGGCTAATAGGTCAGATGACAAGCTGATTATGCACCGACAGGGAATGTAGATGCGACTATTTCACATCAGATAAGATCACCAGGAGCAAGGCTCTAATTAGATGTAATGTCCAAAGTGATTAGATGGAGCATAGCAGAAAGAGCACACATAGTATCAAGATTTAATGCCTTAGATGATGGAGAATTCAAATCACTAGTTTCATCTTCATCTCAAACACTTTCTTAAAAAATGCTGAGCTCCTTCCAGTCTTCTCTCCTTTCTCATGTTTTCCTTCTCTCTATCCACCTTTTCTCACTCCAGCTCCTCAGTGAGAGGATGCAGGATGATGGGCTGGCACAGAACTGTGGGAACTTTTATTTTTATTCAGTTAATCATCAGAGAATTGGAGACATGTGTTGCACAAGAAGAAAAGCAATAATTCGGTTTCAATTACATAGTGACAGGATTACTCATTATTACATTTGTGGTTCTCGAAAAGGGGTGCAGAGTTCAAAACTGAGATTTAAAAGTCTGCAATGCTTTGTACTTTTTTACTGTTAAAAACACTGTCATCTGTGTAAAAAAGTGTGGGAAAAGGCTCTAATGAGGTCGAGGCAGAAACCGGTGTCATCCAGTCATTTGTGCTCCAATGAAACACTAATAAACTAAAAGATTTCACACCAATGTGATTATATATGTTAATCAATACAAAAATTCAGCTTTAAGCATGAAGAGACAAGTCAGTAAAAGAGGTGTTTATCTCATTTTGTCTTGAGATTTGATGTATGTGTGTGTCATTGGGTTTGACATCCTGTGTGTGGCTCAGCAAGCTAAGGACAATCACTCCACATCTGAGGCCATACATGTGTCATTTTTCCAGGAGAGGTTCGGTTATTTGTGCAACGTCTGTAACCTTCTGTTTGCTCAGTTCCCCAGGAGAGACTCTTTCCTGCCTGAGACACGAGGACGTCTTCTTTTTTGAGAAAAGCAACAGGTCACTGGCCAGCAGCAGCAATCCAGCATGAGATATGGAGTCAAATAACATCCCCCGAAAAACCCAATACACAAACTTGGACAAATTGCGTCTGTACTCTGTTCAGGCTGAATGTTGTTGTTCTTCCAAACACCAGAGACGCAGAGGAGGTTTGCAGCCAGGCCTTTCACTCAGGAAACTTATCCTCTGCCTGCCCTCCATCCAGGGAAAAGGCCAGATTAAAGTGCGTGAATGCACATCCGTGTGCGCTCCTATGTGTCTATTTGTCTCGCAGCACAAAAGACTCCAAAAGATGGATGGCCAACTCTCCAGTTCCCCCTATGCTGAAGGCCAAACAACAGGATGAGCAGGGAGAAATCCCCAGCGCAGGCGACCAGGAACGTCCTCCACCCAGCTGACGAGCCCCAGGCCTCCTTTCAGTGATCCTCCAGTCCATTAGAAAAGGGAAAGAGGGATGAGGACTGTGTTCCCTGCTCAGCTTAGGACTCATGCCTGGAGCCTCACATTGAAATCCACAAAGCAGCAAGAGTTGCTGGAACAGCTCGGCCAGAATAGATTCCACATAGAGTGGTTAAAGCTCGACAACCGTCCCCACTGATCCAGATGTGCTTCAGGGTTTCTCTCCCCCAGCGAGGCAGGAAACTGAGTAAATGAATGTCTCCATTTAAGTGAAAAGAAATGAATGCATCTATATAAAGTGGCAAATGGACGAATGTAAAGGATGTATCTACCTGAGGAGGACAAAGGGCTTTATTAAGCTTCTCATTCAAAGGCCACGTGAAGTTTAAGTGGAGACTGTCATCCGCTAACTGCTGCATATTGATCTGAGAAGATGAGATGACACCAGAGGTCACGCTCAATGCAGCAGATAACAAAGATCAAGTTTATCTTCTGAACACTCTTTTTTTCCGTAAATGTATTTTTATGTCATGCAATAATCAAATTTTAGTTTTTCAGGGCAGGGATTTTTTTTTTTAATGGTGCAAATCTAAGAGAGCATGAGCAGAACTGTTGGGCTCTTCACTCACTTTGCATTAAGAACATGAATTTTAATTTTTAGTGGCTGGACTTGTATAAATCATTAGTCTCTTCATGTTGTTGTTCTACATGCAAAAATGACCCTACTGTGCCTGCAGGATGTTTTAATAGTCACCTGTGGTTTATTCAGGTAGTTTTTATGTGCAATCTGTTTGCAATCTGGTCAGAAGAAGTGGAGCATTTACAAAAGACTTCATTCTGAACAATCCCTGACGAGACCTCCTGACACTGAGCTGTAATAATTATGTGTCTGGCATTAAAAATTGGATATAACATCCAACTAAATTCGTTATTTGTTGTTGGTTTTCTTGCAAAAATGCTCCTCCAACATACATGGATGCAAAAAAAAGAACCACACAGCGTTTCCTACATGAAGAGGCACTTGATCTCTCCAGCAGCCATCTTTTGAACCGTAACATCGAGTGCCAGTTCACGCAGTTGACATGTTGCTCCAGGCAGCGGGCGCCCTTTTCCATCCAGACAACAGGCTGCTTTTAAAGCACGTCCGGAGTGTCCGACGCTTACGTGTCCTGCTTCCACAGCCCTTCATGCCAAAGAGCAGACACACACGAGTCCATTCTGCATCAAAAAACGCACTCATTTTG
>JAPZDY010000014.1:6645375-6655838 GCA_029783645.1 Ctenochaetus hawaiiensis | reverse complement strand
CTCTGCTACACTTTAATCTGGAATGCCATTTCAAACACGTATAAACACGAAACACACTCGCTGGGACGCGCTCATCAAAGATTATTATTATTATTACCAGCAGATTTCAAGGCTTTTCCTTCGAGGTTCACATCCCTTCTGTCTCTCTACGCATGACTCACCCAGCTGAAACTGCTGAGTCTGCTTATTATCCGGCATTAATAACACAGGTCAGGCAGAGTGCTCCCCAGCTGAGCTTTGTTCTGGTTCTCCTCTGAGGAAACCACCATTCTGGAGTTCATCACAGAGCCGCTCCAGCTGATAGCGGAGAGCCGGAGGTGACCAGCTCAGCAGTCTTCAGCCGGCTCGAGCCTGATGATGAGAAACAGGCTCCGGCAAGGACGGGGCAGCATCACACACACACACAGATATATACACACTCAAAAGCAGGAGAAGCATCCTACCCTCATTAGTCCTAGAAAACCACTACCGTCTGGGGGAGGTGGGCATGCTGAATAAGGGAACGCATGACAACCTCGGTGAAAAGTATGGCTGGGTAAACATAACAGATGGGGGGGGGGGGGACAGAGAGAAGTTTGGACTGATAAAGGTCAGGTCCACATTTGTGGTTCAGCCCGTTTATGAGGCGTGCGCGCTCACACACAGATGGAACGGCCATCGCCTTTTTCTGCGGCGTCGACTTTGAAACGCCAGTTTAAAACTGCACAGCCTGACTTCAAAGCATGCGAGTGAACAACCATTTTGTTAATGCGGAGGGCCGTGAGGTTTAATTCCTGCTTATAAATGGCTTTATATTAGTGGAAATAGTCTGCTGGGTCATTTTATTTCCACGTGCTTTGGGAGAGACATTTGGTAAAGTTGGAGCGCGGCGGGGCTGCGGTGTGTGTGTGGAGTGTGTAAGTGGCTTTTGTTAGCCTGAATGTTATAAGAGCCACCAAAAGCATTAGGGGAGTGGTAAAAAGTGGCACCAGAACCTAAAGCCTTATTTATACGTTCAATAAAGGAGAGTGTAAACAGAGGTCTTAATAACGTGGAGTTCTGGCCGTGATCAGCTCCCTTTATGCTCCGGTGTACACAAGGAGAGTTTGTGCCCTTTATATGGCCTCAATAAAGTCGATGCTACGTTGGAGGATTGTATGTCTTTGTATGTGGAAAAGTGACTGTGGGTGTTTGTTCGCGTGTGGGAGACTGAAAGGTGAAACACACCTAAGACTGGGTGAAGTCGTAAACTTTGCTGTACCTAACAGAGTTGTTAAGAAGAAAAAAATCTACATCTATCATGCACTTCATCTGTGCAGCCATTGTTTTGTTGTTTTTGAAACTGTAATACATGATTGTAACTTTGCAGCAGTGAAGCATTTTCGCACCGAGCATGAACTGATGGATTTGCAGGTCAAACGGCTCTTAACTTTTCAAACATCTAGGTCAGAAGTTCCAGTGGAGGGATTGGGATCACCCAAAGAGTCACAAGATGAAACGCAAAATGAGGAAAAAAAGGGAAAAAAACAAATTCACAATGCTCTGTTTTAAAATGTTCTCAAGTATTTTATGTTTTTCATGTGGGATGACTGTAGCATTGCCTGTGTCCCTGCAAAAAAAGTTGCACTTGAACACACCACAAAGACCAACAAAACCATGCAAGCTGCAGCTGCATGATAGGAAATAACTTTCCCCACCAGCAGATGGTGATAATCTGTATTCATCATTCCAAAAAAAAAAAGGGAAAACTGGAAGACCGGAGACTGCAACTGCACAAAACGGTTGTTATGATAAGCAGCGTTTTCTGCCAGTTCTCACACAGAGCTGACATCTTCTCAGTCATGCTCATCAGTTTCTCCTCACTGTCTTCATTGAGGAGGGTCGTGTGTTCGTGAGAATATTGGAGCAGATAAAACAGTTGTTTTTGACACCAGTTCAATGACCATATTTCATTCATTTTTCCGACATATTTTGGCCTGTTTCGGGCTCTACATCTCGCCGTCTAGCCGGAAAAACTAAATCAATGCTTGCCGGGTCAGTTTACACTTTCTCTTGGTAATTCACCATGAATCATTCCTGCTTTCCCCAAACTTAATGTGTTCTCCACAGCCTATGAGCTGCTGGTCCCAGGGAACTGATGACCTTCCTCAGTTCTTTGCAGATCTTATAACGTCCTTTCACAACACCCTTCCCTCCCCTTTCACCCCTTTATTCTTTTCCACCAAAACAAACCAACAACTGTTCGGCTTTATTAAACCCCAGAGCCTGCTTTTCTTGCAACCGACCGCAACTTTCTTCTCGACAGGCAACCGTGAAATAATGTATTCATAACAATCTCTGCTTTTCCTACACAAACGGCATGCTGTTCCCTTCATCTGCACTCTCGATGGGGCCATGCCCCCCCTCAACATACGCACAGGTCCCCATTGAGATGTGGAACACAGGCCGCACAAACATGAACGCTTGAATAAAGAGTCCTCCTGATCACGGTCACCCTCGCCTGATGGCTGGCGAAGCAAAACCACACAAGGACACACTCCAAAGTCACTTTGATAGTAATTCTCTCCAATGAAAAACATCCCCTTTGGCAGCTTCAGTGAGACTCTTTGACATGCAAAATCCCTTAATGGTATAAAAACAAGTGCAGAGGAGACGCACTGCAGATTATTCTTTGGACTTTTTGACACGGGTTGACACTGTTTGTTACACAAACCTCTGGAAGGAAATGGGAAATAAGAGCATGTGGAATGAATTAAGGCGGAGTGATGAGTCGAATTTGGCCCGTTCGGAGCAGAACTCTGACACAACAAAGACAAAAAAAATGGTGCACATGCATGAAAGTGTGTTCTTGATAAAGCAAGTCTGATGGAATGATCCGTTTTTCTGCATGAGGAGAATGTATCCAAAGTCATTTTCTATCCAGTTTCAGTGGATGTCTTTAATCAAAGCTCTGACTGGACTGGGGACAAAATCCAGCAAAGTTTCGGAGCCAAAAGTTGGTCTTGACATCAGCTCAGAGGGGAGAAAACTTGGTTAATGTTTATGGCTATTGTCCATTTAACAAAGAGTGATTGACAGGCTTTTCACGAATTCAATTTATCCTTAATCAGAGCGGGCAAATTATGCTAATTCAAACAGAATGGTGATGGAGAACAGAATGATGAATGATACACTGGAAGGAAGAACCATCAAGAAGACTCTTTCATAAATGACCTTGGAGACAAAAGCAATGAACTCCGCAGCCTTTCCTTATTTCTTTCTCTCCTTCATCATCTCTGGACCATCACTAATCACTTTTTAATTAGTGACAGTTCAGTTTCGGATAAAGTTGAAGAATCCTATATTCTATGAAAAGTATAAAAAGGGGAAAATACCAGAGACATCTTCAACTTGTTTGTTTTGATGAACCATTAGTGCAAAAAAGTAAAAGTATTCCACTCTAATTAATCAATGCAGTCTAGTAATTCATCAGTAGAATTCTAGAGGATTATTCATCGACATTTTTAGTCATGTATGAAGAAAAATGTCACAAAGTTAATCACAAGATCCCAAAACCACAGACGACGTCCTCAAATTGCTGGTTTAGTAGCATAAAGAGGCTTTTCTTCTTGTAATTACATTAAAAAACATAAAAATGCCAAAATTTTTATTTTAGTCATGTACAAAGAAAAATGCCACAAAATGCTGCTGAAATTTTAGCATTTTTTTTTTAATGTAATTACAAGAACAAAAGCCTCTTTATGCTACTAAACAAGCAATTTGAGGACGTCGTCTGTGGTTTTGGGAGCTTGTGATTAGCATGTATCACTATTTCCTGCCATTTTATAGGCTTAAATAATACACAGATTAATCACTGATCAAATAATTATTACTTGAAGCCCTAAATGATGTAAGACAGAGAAAAAGGCATGTATTTGGAAACAGGAGCTTGCTCCATGTAGTTAGAGTTCAGGGTTCATCAGGATTACAGAGCAAAGGTGAAAAGTGCCTGGTAATCTTGGCTCGACTCCACAGTAAACATCTGACTCATTTGGGGGTTTTTATGTCAACACCCTTGAGTTTGAATCAGAAAACACAGAAACCTGCAGGTAAAATCAAGGTAACAGGGATCTGTACTAACTGCACAGTGTGTCTCCTTACATCAAATCTAATTAGGCAGCAATGAGAGTTGTTAATGGTTGGATTTATGGGTCCATGATTTTTTTTTTCAGGGTCATAATTGAGCCGTTTAACATGAGGCTCCCTCTTCTGGTCAGTAGCTCTTTTGTCTTCCTGTCTCCGTCTTCCTACCCCCACCTGGTACACTGAACTCATTTACTGTCACCAGCCTGATGTCAGCACATAATTACGCTATGGGAAATAGATGGTCTGCAGCAAAAAAAAAAAAAAAAAAAAATTCCCGTTGGCTCAGCGGGAGGTTAATGTTGTCCGAGAAGCGGTGCCGTTACGTCTTCCCTGCTGCGAGTGTGGCGTGGAGCCGCCTGGCGTGGAGCCTGCGTGCCTCAGCAACAAAGGTCAGAGTCGCAGAGCTCCTGGAGCAGAGCTGTGTGAAAGCTTGTTAATGTGGTCCCTGTGATGGATTTCATTTACAGCGTCCTGGAACTCCTCTCTGTCATGGGAAGCACATGTCTGGCTTACATTCAAAGCACAACAAAAAAAACTAAAAAACAAAATGTAAAGCCAAAGCAGAGAGACAAGAGGAGGAGAGAAAGAGAGGCTGCTAAATCACTGTAGATCTTAAAGTTATTGCACAGTTTGCTTTGGGACAATCTCATTACCTCAGATGACACAGTGTCCTTAAATATAACTGAGGTCAAGGACTTTAACAAAGACGTATCAGTGTGTGATGACAGTGAAATTGCTCTGACACTTAACTTGATTAATCAATAAGCTGATTGATCAGAAAATTATGAGATACTAATAACATTTCAGTTCCATGTGTTTGGGTCATTCATCTAAAAAAAGTTCAAACATAAATTTTTCTGGCACAAGGAGGTGATTGATGCGGAGATCAAAAAGTCATGTGCAGTCTGGATTTATTCATTTGTCCTCTCATATTACTAATTCGCTCTTTTGATTTAATGATTCGTGCTCTTGCGTAAGTCATTTATGTGGATGTATTAGTTTTGGTTTTCTTCCTCAGTAACAACCTCCCAGGCTCCGTACAAGTGCGAGGATTGTTCCTGTCAGCATGGTAAATCATTCTTTTGTCATTTTTTTGGACTTTTGTTCAGACGAAACAAGCAATTTAAAGGCATCGGCATGAGTCGTTGAAATCAGCCATAATTTAAATCAAGAATTTCTGCTGTTTTCCTCTGTATATACAGTGTAGTATAATATATTGCTCTGGATTGCAACAGATTATCCTTTTTTTTGCTATTCAATGATATTTAAGTTGCAAACAAAATCGATAGATTTACACAGACAAACTGAAAAGTTGGATTTTAGTTTCTTGCAAATAAAAAATGTGTGACACAAGATCAATGTACTTATTCATCAGCATGAAAGCTTCATGTATTTTTTTCATTAGCAATTACCTCAATGGTTACATGTAATTCACAAGGAGTCACAAGCCAAACAGAATTATCGCGCAACTTAGCCGTTTCCATCAGCTATTCAGAGAATTTTATCCTTTTTTAGCTAATTTTTATGGTTTTGCAGTTTGTTTGATTTCTTGTTCAGTCTTACCTCTTTCAGCCCTGTTTCTTAAAAAAGATGAAGCAGTTTTCAGCAAAAAAAAAGTCTGGTTAAACTAATGTGTGCTAACTGTTCAGCGCTAAATGAAAGGCTAGCAACTAGCTAACTCCTGTCCAATGAAAGTAGCGCAACCGGCTAACTTTGAGCTAACGTAGAGCCTACTGTAATTTTAAAAATATTCGGTTGTAAAGTTCAGTATTGTTCTCAGGAGATGATGTAGAATAAAACAGACCTGAAAGGAGAGTAAAAGTTGGACTTACAGTTCATTTGTCTGGAAGATGGAGGGGGAACTGAAGTGCTAATTACAGCCACCAGGGGGGCAATCAAGATGTTTTGACTTCAGTTTTGAGGAGCTGTCATGTCATCCTTCTTTTTACAGTCAATGAAACACATGCAATACCTTACTGACATGTTAGCCAAAACTATTTTACAGGGTGATAATGTAACTTTTTTTACAGCAGACATTTTGACCTGTTGTAGCAGAAACGGCTCCGGTGAAACTGCATCCGTGAGTGGAACTAATTTTCCGTGAGCGCCATTTCAGTGAACCAGCATGCAAAGTAGCTTTATTTATTTATCATATTTCACCTTAAAAAGTCCAGAAAAACAGAACACAAAAGCAGACCAGAACAGGCTTAGAAACTGTCAAGGATCTTTTTTTTTGGGGGGGGGGGGGGGTTGAGTGGAACTTGAACTAACCCAGATACTGTAGATTTGAAACTGAGAAGCGAAATCGGAGCCAACTGGGCCCTCAGACCAGACAAGAGAGAAGACGCTTTAGGAGAGCTGTGCTGAGCTCAACTATGACCTGTCTGGGTGTGAAAGTCCAATGAGAAAGTCCAGAGCCAGCATCAGGTTTCAGCTCGTGTGTTAAACTATTGTTGGGGATACGAGGAAGTAGTGGGGGGGGGGTCAACTGAGTCCAAGGCAGCTTGGAAGAAATGAATGCAGCACATGTAGGGTCATGCCACATGAGCACAGTCCAGCTGTTTTCCCCCTTCCTTTTTATAAATATCCCCGCTGCGGAAAAGCAACTGGTTGATCAATCTGTATTAATGCACAAACACACCAAGTCGGCCAAGTCTTCTAACCAGCCTCTTGGGTCTTAACTATCCTGAACAAGTCATCTGGAAGATCTGAAACCATTCATACTGAAAAGACACTAAGTGGCTCCGACTTGAGATGGGTCACATCATGGTGATAATGTCTCTCTGAGGGAGGACGCTGATGGCTAAAGGAATGTTTTACTACGGTCCAAAAATACATTCTCAGCTCAACTTTCATTTGTCCAAGCGTGCAGCACGCAAGCTGCATGTAGCGCTCGAGGCGCAGAGAGTCATGTTGGCTGAAGCAGTACAGCTGGCTAGTAAATACCATCTGACACTAAGTGTGTCAACCTTAGGAGGAAATCATTCACAAATGATCCTCAGCTAGGACAGAAACATGCACAAGACAGACAGGAAGAGGAAAACTGACAAGAGAGCTCAAGAAGCGGCGTCATGAAATATGCATGCCAACATGACGTCGCGTGGAGCCGAGTTGCTCCGTCTTTTCTTAGCAGCCTTGACTTCCTGACAGCAAAGACAAAAGTGCACCGTCTGGAAACAGAGGCTCTTTAAAGAGAGCGCTAATCATTCTTCATCATTATGCTTAAACATGAAATTAAGCTGCAATAAATTATTTTCACAAATCCAAATTTATTTTGTCTATAAATAATCCAAAAAATGTAAAAAAAAATTCCATAATTTCAAAGAGTCCAACAGTCCAAAACATGTTCAGCTTAAATTGATACAAGACAGCAATTTAAGAGGCTGGAAACAGCAAATATTTGTCGTTTTTACTTGTGTTAATGATCTACATTATGACAAAAATGATTTTCAAATAAGTTTTTGAGCATTAAATGATGCTTTCAGCATTCACATGAACTTTAGCATCAGTGAATTTCACACCATTTGATTATTTTTGTCTTTTAAACATTCCTCTATCTCCTGTATTTGTTCACACTGCCCCTTCCATCCACTGCCTCAATCAGCTCGAATAACCCCAGGCAGGTAAATAACCTGCCAACACGAGGGTCAGCCCCAGACTCTCCCAACCATACACACAGATGAACTGTTGATGACGGCTTTCGACAGCTGCGAGCCCATGGGAACAACACATCAAGGCCATCTTCTAAAGACGACGAACTGTTGATGAATAAATGAAGAACTTCTTTGCGCTTTGACTCCCACTTTCACACATTTGGCCTTGCTGGTAATTAATTCCCAGGATTCCACAGTGAGTGTCGTGACTGGCAGCGTGTTGCGATCTGAAACAGCGTTCTGCTCCTCCACCCACCACTGTTGCAACATACTGTGTGTAGTGTCCTTGTTTAATCTCACCTAAGGCATGAACACTGGTGACTGAGGAGTCATGAGCCGCAGCCCAGAGGGTTGCAATCACAGTGTGAGACAAACACACACACACACACACAAGCATGGACACAAACACACTCAGACACCACATCTGAGCATTTCCCCAGAGCTCTAAAACAGCCCTTTTCTTCATTTGCAGTTGGCATGTCATGAGCATAATAAAAATTGTGTAATTTACAGGTTTTTTAAAAAATGCTACTTGACTTTTTTTCAGTTTAAACCAACAATGGGACTTTTATTTTATGTGTTCTACTGAAATGACTCTGGATTTCATGCATATTTGGAAAAAAAAAAACTGCTGCTGTAAAATGTTTGAAGTGCCTTGAAGAACTGAAGCACCAATGAAAAGCCTCCAGTGCTGCCACTGATTACCAAAAGGAGTTTCAGCATCATCAATTATACAGCGGCTCCTCTTCTAGGAGGAACGCGCTGGATGGACTGCGAGCTAAAAAAAAAAAAAATGTCATGTTCTGCTTTTCACACGCAGCTGGGTGAGAGAATGACAGAGATGCATGAATTTAGACAGCGTGTTTGCACAGGAGATGTTTCATTCTGCCTCCAAACATGTGTTACAGATCTGCAAGTCTGGTCTTCTAACAAAGGGTTTCATAAAACATAACGTACCAAAAAAAAAGCAGCCGGAGGGGAGACATGAATGAAAAATAAGCAGAGAAATGGATACATCGCTGCCAAAATGCACAATGACAAATGCAGACAGAGTGATTTTAAAATGCACGGTGAAGATTTTTCTTCATGTTTCCAGATGCAGCTACTAATAATGCAATTAAGAAACAATCTATTGACTGTTTTTGCGCATTTATCTCTGCAAGCCTGATAAATCGGACGTGTTCACCTCTTCTTCACCTCTTACCTTCAGCAGATCTGGAGCGCAGGTTGTCACACATCGATAAGGAGAAAGATAAAGCCTGAAGTGCTGTCAAAAAAACAAACTTCACACTCCGGCTCCCGGGATTCATGATGCCCGGCTGAAACGTGGACGGGACTGGCCAACAGTTTCACTGCAGCGCAATCATCATACAATCACAGTCCACCAACAGCTGATGTGCAGGAGCCCCCCCAGCCCCGACACACACACACACACACACACACACCGCACAAAAAAAATAAAAGTGACTTCCTGAAATATGATCAAGTCTATGAGCGCTGCTTTAGGAAATCCCGACGACAGCTGATTCAACTCGGTGCGCTCTCCCCATTCAAAGACGTCCAAGTCACAGGCGGCAGCGCGCAAAAAAAAAAAAAAAAAGTGTGAGAAACGGGAGGAAAATGAACAGCGAGCGATGGAAACGTTGACAAATATACAAGCTGCTGTTGTCTCTGTCGCCCACTGGAATGACATCGATTCCAGGGCAATTACTGAAGAGAAGTGTTGTCTTATGAGCGGGCACCATGTGCTTCAATGAAACGCTCCGCGAGGTCCTAAAGCCACCACCAGCGCCTCCAATCAGTGAACGAGCAGCATTAATTTACCAGAGACAAGATAAGTACTGCTTCCGGTTTTTGCTTTCTAAATAAAATCCCAAAATGATCTTTGCAGACACTTTCTCAAGAAAGTGTGCACAGTAAAGTTAAAGGAGAGCTTAAAGAGCTTATATAGGATTTTAAAAAACTCATGTAGTATATTATGTTTTCATATTGACCTGTCAAAGGCTAAATAGAAGAATACAACATGATTGAGCTAAAAATTTTACTCTTGACTATGTAATCTTGATACCTTCTCAAAAGATTATACCTCATTTGCATTGTAAGATGCAATTAATAGTCTGAGAGAAAAGACAGAAGACCACATGGGCTTTATTCAGATTGTTTAGTTAAGAAAAAGATGGGAAACATTTGCAGATTCAATCCTCTAAAATATGAGTATTCTTTGTTTGACATCATTATTACTTGAATATTTTATACAATATTATTGTACCGTTGGCCCAACAACACAAGTAATGTAAACTTTCTACCATGGTGTCCTGAAAAGTTACCTAAATCAAGATTACTTTGGAGTATTACAGAAAGAGTTTTACACAGATGTCTGCAGAAAAGGTTCAGTTTAAACCGTTTGTTGTTGTTCTCAACAAGCCCTGAAGGTATAGTTTTATTTTGAAGGTAAAAGTCTTAATTTCCGGTCTCTCTCTTTGTATCCATTGCGTAACTTGACCCGATGAGCGCACGCATGCCACAGAAGTAAAAGCCCACACCGACAGTGAATTATACGGTCTACAAAGCTCTCACTCACAGAAGTCATCATGAATACATGTTGATATTCTGTCTGAGTAAACTGAAAGCAGACTTGTGTTTTTTTTAAAAAAACTAATTTAAGTTTTTTAAGCTCCAATTGCAAGGTGACTCAATGCATGCGGC
>JAPZDY010000014.1:6630717-6645275 GCA_029783645.1 Ctenochaetus hawaiiensis | reverse complement strand
TTCAGTTTAAACCGTTTGTTGTTGTTCTCAACAAGCCCTGAAGGTATTGTTTTATTTTGAAGGTAAACGTCTTAATTTCCGGTCTCTCTCTTTGTATCCATTGCGTAACTTGACCCGACGAGCGCACGCATGCCACATAAGTAAAAGCCCACACCGACAGTGAATTATACGGTCTACAAAGCTCTCACAGTCATCATGAATACATGTTGATATTCTGTCTGAGTAAACTGAAAGCAGACTTGTGTTTTTTTTTAAAAAACTAATTTAAGTTTTTTAAGCTCCAATTGCAAGGTGACTCAATGCATGCGGCGCTCCAATTATCAGATATATTCATGTGTATCAAAACCAGCCATAAAAGACTCAATTTGTCATCAAGGCCCCATGATGCAATAAAATATTAATGTACTCGAACATCCATGTGAGCACGGCCCATTCAAACTCTATGGCTCAACTCAATTATGCCTGTCAGTGGGTGCACTGTGCACTGCACCACACGGCCATCCACTTCAGAGGAGAATGCACACAGAAACATGCAGATATCCACCTGCAGGTTGACTTCCTGAAAGCTTTTTTCCTCCTGCAAAAGGAGGAAATTAAAGCACAGCACTTCAGGTACAGTCTGCTTCCAGCATGGAGGCTTCTGGCAAAGTCACAGCATCACATCCAATTGCTGCCTTACAGCGTTTGAAATATGGGAAGTGTAGGGTGCAGCCTAGTCTCACGATGCTCAGGAACCTCCATTTCTCGAAACTTTTACTTCAGGATCAAAAATGAATGGAAATAAAAAAAAAAGAATAGCGAGGAGAATTTCTCTGCATGTTGATTTTATTGGAACTCAACATTCTGCCATGGGATGTTACAAAGAGCTGATCTTTGGCTCTTTTTTTTTAAGAAGCTGGGAAGCTTGGAAGAGGATGATAAGGTGCAGAGGGGGGAGCGGGCAGTGAGATGGGACTTTCTGTAAGAGTGCGAGGACAGATAGTGCCGAAGAATAAATCCCAGCCTCATGGAAGTTATTCCATCTAACCTCTGTTATTATGTCGGTGCAGTCTGGGGAAAAAAAAACAAAAAACTTAACTTTACACAAGTGACTTGAAACAAATTTTTATAGTCAGATTCAGAAGGAAATTGAAGAAGACATTGGAACAAAACTCAAATATAAAACACATCAAAAATACTTAAAATTAGAGTAAAAAGATTTTTTTTTTTAAATTTTACCAAAAGCACATAACTTTTCTCAAGAAGCATTTTTGGTTTGTAGTTGTTTTCTCACTTTCTATGTTAAATTGCCCATAACAGAGAAACAATTACAAACTGTGAATACTATTATAAATAATCTACCACTCAAATAGATGAATACATTTGCTCTGATGTGATATAAGGTTTAAAATGACTGTCACTTCTCTCCTCCAAGACATCAGTGCAAATTTAGATGGATGGAACAGCTGGATTATGAAAGAGCTCCAACTTAAAGGATAATGAATGAAATAATGAAGAATAAACAAAAGAGCATCTGCTCTGTTGGCTGATTATTCCAAAAATAAACACTTAAATATCTCACTTTTGATTTAAGCCCAGCTCCATCCATCCATCTGAGCACATTAAGTTTGGATCAAAACACACAAATCATGAGACAAAGACGGAAGACAAAAGCAGCACTGTCCATTAACGGGGGCATCTCCAGTGAGGAGAGGTCACATTCCTCCATCTTTACAAGCTAATAGCTGGCACTGAATGATGGCAGAGCCCCGCGTCAGGCTCCTCTCTGCTTATTGGTTGTGTAATGAGGATGGCGGCTGAAGACTGTCCTGAACGAGACTGTGAAGCATAATGAATGATTCTGTCTTATATTACTGCTTCACGTCACATGAGATCATGTGAAGAGTGGCTGCATGAGGACATCGGTGCTTCATCATGCAGGCAGAAGTTCCTCCGCATCCCATTACGTGAAGTATTCTGCATTGAAAGGCAATTTGTAACCAAGTGAAAAACAGCATGCATCACTGGTTCAGATGTGACATGGAAAGGGTATCAGTCAGTGTGTTTACAAGGCTTAATGTGATATTTAATTACAGCCAAAGCAAAATGTTGAGACATGATTTCATACAGTGCATCCATTTTTGACAATCTGCATTTGTAACTGATTATCACGAGGGCAGATAAATCCCACAGATAAGCATCTGCTTTTCTCAGAGGACAAATCCGTGGCAGTCTTTCAAAACTCTGCGCTGTTGTGAAGGTATTTCCAGAATCCTGAAGGCCTCTTCTGCCTCAGTGCATCAAATATATTCTCTCCACTGCACAATGAAAAGCCATTTTGAATCCATTTAAACCTATCCAAGACAGCTTTTCTGTTCCTTTATCTAAATAAAGATGGATATATCTCTTTGCTTAACAAAATAAAAATGTTTTATTATAAGAAAGGTCCAATGTCTGCGTATATTTGCGTCACATTTATGTGGTATGTGACAAACACAATGAGAAAGGACTTGTGTTGTATTCAGAAAAAACAGTAGAGCGACAGTAAGGGAAACAGGTTAGAGTCTTTTTTATATTTTTATTATCTGAGCAGGCAGAAGAGTCTTTGAAGGTTCTGGAAAAACCTTCAACACAGCGGTAAGTGATGTTAAAGACCTTCTGGGTTTTTTTGAAAGATTGTCATAGGTTTATCTTTCTGGAAAAAAAAAACAGATGTTAAGCTCTGCAACTCGAACGTTATGCTGATACACCACAGAAGAAAACGGGGGGCGAAGCTTCCTGTGGAGTCATATTATGACCTGCGCTGACATTTGTAGTTTATATTCAGCGCTGTCAAAGGGCAAAGTCACTTCATCAGCGCGTTACACGATGCTACAGGCTTTGTCATGTCATCAGCCTCATCTGCTGTCAGTCACTCAGCTGCTGCTCCTTTGAAGAATCTGATCCAACAGTCTCTGCAACAAAGAAACAAAGCACTCAGATTACTGAAATGACAGAATGAGGGCTATAGATCACCAGTTTAGTCCTCACAATAAAATAAAAAAACACAAACACATTCTCTTCCAGCCTCTGATGGGAATCAAACAGTGCTGTGCAAACACAGGAGCGAAGCCCGGTCTGTGCACGTCCTCTCAGAGAGACCCACAATGTGCAGGGGTTTTTTTTCCAGCTCCTCTTTCAGGACCCTGCTGGATCTCTGGCACCGGCCCCCCCTGTTCGCCGCCGCGTTATCTGCCACAGCAGCATTGTGGGCGGAGCAGCTTTGTGTGGGCACCCACGCTGGCTGCGGCTCGGCTGAATGGTGGCACTGCACTGTAGCTCTCTCTGCCACTGAAGGGCCTTTTGTTTTCACGAGGAACACAGGCCTCATACACTCGGCACAATGAGACTGTTCACAGTTTCTCTCCATAATGAGGGGCAGGGGTGGGGGGGTGGGGGGGGTGCAGCGTGGAGGAGAGCGACTCAAATCCCTCCGGCAAATCAAACACTCTGTCCAAACAGTGATAATTATTGACTGTCCCCCAAAAAAAAATGAGTCATGAAATTCACTTCACTTATCAAAATTGTGCCTGTTGTGTATTTCTTTTTTCAGCTTCTCTATTCAAACTCATGGGAGATGTGCAAGGAAATATCAAATATTTGGCAGCAGCGCCCTCTGGTGGATTAATAAACTCATTGTTGTGAAAGCAAATGCAAGCCCAATAAATTCTTTAGCAGCTGAAATATTACATGTGATGTGTTTCCTTTTTTGAAATAAGCAGAAATCACATATGAATCCTTTTTTTTACACATATATCTTTGAAATTTCCTGGAAATCAAAACAGCAGGTCAAAATCAAAGATCACCTGTAAGGCAAGTTAGATTTCACATGATAAAATATTCCCACAACCCCAAAGTCATTATTTTAAACGATTTCATTCCAAAAATAACCAAATGTAAAGAAACTTGGTTGCAGTTTGTCATAAAGAGTGAAAATTGGACTTCGGAGTTGAATATGAGGAGGAGAAACAAGGACCAGATGTATAAAATCTCTAAATCCTTTGTTAAAAATTACTAAAAAAATCCTTAAAGCTCTGTGAAAGAATAAAAGGACCCTGATCAAACATTGTTGATCAGTAAACACAGAACTCTCCCACCTTGTTTTTCTGTCTCTCAGGTTTTTGTACAATAATCCTGCATTGGTCCCGTTTAACGCCTCTATTTTTCTTTCAACATCAAAGAAATTGGTGGGCCATTTAAAGCCATTATTTTTAACAGCAACACTGCTGTGAAAAGAGAGAAAAAGCAGCATTATCTACTTTACTTTATTACTTTTGTGTAAGCCATTACTGCAAAGCGCTTCAGCCTTTTGCAGGGTTTAATTGAGCTTGTAGTAGAAAGGTGCGTTATTACTTGCTCAATTGCGTGTGGGTCAAATACACAATTAATGTTGTGTTCAGTGTCTCAGGCAAGTACTTGTTAACACTGCGGTGAGCTGTTTTGAGGTTATTTACTTAATCTCATATTTTCAGGGATTTGGTGATTCAGTGCAGCATTTCTGCATAAATATTTATTTATAGCAGCTTCAAGGAGATCAACACAGGCAGGTGTGGTGCCTGAATATTAAGAGGTGACCCTGAAATAAAGGATTCAGTCTGTTTGTGCCAGTGTTTTCTCCCTAATGCAGAGTTTAGGTAGGAAAATCTCATTAGTCCACACTGTTTTTCACCACCTCGTTCTGTATACCTGTTTTTTCCAGCTCATTATTAAAACTATTTCAGTTTTACACAGTCAAGCGAAAAAAATCCAGCACTCGATGTTTTTTTAATGGCTGCGCCATTCCACCAAATCTTTTGCATGATTCCATACAAAAATCCCCTAAATTCATTGTGAAATCTCTGGCGTTGTTGCAAATTTTGTGGTCTTTATAATAAGAATAATGATCCGTGATTGAATATGTTTGACTGCATGTCAGTGGGGTTAAAAAAAAAAGTCATACAGGTTACCTTTTTGAAAAGTTCAACTCGCTGCCTGTTGCTCAAACACACTTCCCTCTTCTTGCTTTCCTCTTTTGTCTTCTTCAACTCTGCAGGCGTACTGTGAAAATAAATATTACGTGTCTTATATGAAATGTTGGTAAAGAAACAAAAACAGTCTGGACTTAAGATTTCAAAAATAGAACCATATAATATCTGCATTTATTATCATAAACATATTTCTCAACCAAAAAATGTTGCTTTTAATCTTTTAATGTCCACTTTAAGTCACATTTTGTATGTTAAAGTACTCTTCACACATCATCACTGCTTGTGCAAGCTTGAAAGAAAGTGAAAGAGCAGTTTACATCACAATAGCTGATGTTAGCATGAGAGGAAACACTGTAGAGATTCATTCAGACTTGTGTTAGTCAGATCCAGACTCGATGAGGAGTCAGCAGACGTATCAGAATGATGAATGTAGAAGCATCTTGTAGTTGTTTAGGTTGTTTGTTTGCTTGTAACTGGCAGTGACACTGACACGCTGTTAATGGTTGTTCCAGTGTAAACTCTCACTGAGTCTGCACTGTGTTAACGGTTTCAGGTTTCTTCGACTGCGATTTAAATTCTCGATGTACTAAATCTTGTTGCCTCTTTGATGACAAACTTTGCACAGATTCGGGTCAATTAAGGTTAAACATTTCAGTGGTCATAAATGTTAAAAAGCACTATTTTGAATGGAGAGGATCTTTAAAAAATAAAAATGGTGAAATTAAGTGTTTTCTAATGTTGGGATATTGTCATTCCCTTTCCATATGCCACTAGTTACTGTATATCAACTACAAACAATACCATATTCTTTATAAATACACAATCTAACACCTCAGTCTAACTTTTCTCCCTAATCAACGAGTGGATCTGCCCGAAAAGAAAAAGAAATAAACAAGTGAGGCGAGAAACAGAGGAAATATAATTGGAGCAAAGGTCCTGGCAGAGGAACGAGTACAGCATATTTTGTATGGAGATGTGACAGATTCGGGCCCTGCATTCACATGTGAAAACAATACAAGAGATAAGAAGAAATCTGCCTGCAAAGAAGAAGCATCTGACAAGGCGCCAAGGCGGAGATTGAGATGGAACTCACCGCTTAGATCTGAGCGGCGTCTCTTTTCCAGTAATGGCTCTATCTCTGGGTTTGAAAAGGTTATCTAGGAAACATGAGCATGCACGCGTGCACACACATACACACAGAGACACACACACAATGCTGATTAAGTCAAAGGCTCAAAAGCTTGGCAGTGAGTCATTCTAGCTTTTCCAGGTATTGGAAAAGATTGTAAGAATCCTTTTTCAAAGAAAAAAAAGAGATAATATAGCACCCTGTAAGAACAGACAAGATTATTTTAAATTAGGCTCTAAAATCCACCTTCTCTCACAGCTTCATAAGACATTTTATAAAGCATAATTTTGCATCAACATCATGTTAAAATTCAGATGAGTTGCCAAAAGCATTTATTCAGCTTCATTACACTGATGAACACTCATGAAAACATTATTAAACTGATGTAATTTTTTAATTTTTTTCCTACTGATGTATGTTCCGGTTCCAGCCAGTAGAGGGCAGAAAGAGCTACAGAATCTCTGTCACAATTCTTGAGATTCTTTATTGTTTACTGTTCAGCCTGGCATTCTGATTGAAATCTCATCAGACAGAAAGCTGCACTGAGAGCTTAATGACATCTGAAGGACACTGAAATGTTTCCTCTGAAATCCAACGCTGGAAATCATTCTGATACCTGTTATTCAATAGAAGGGCACTTGCATAATGTATATATACAATAAAGCCATTTGTTTCATATCTTTCTCTTCTTTCTTTTACAGTCGGCCTCAAAGTATTTGATTGCGTACTAGGCAGGAAATGTGATTTTTATTGTATCCAACGATTCATCCTGAGTACATCATTTTCTTCATACATTTGTTGTGCTATTTCATATTATGCATTTTAGCTTTTTTTTCAAATTTTTTGTGAATTACTTCCTGTCATTAATAGTAGTGTAGAATAATAGTTGATGAATTTGTCTAAATATAACTAACTCAGTGTTTGGGTTTCAGTGAAGAGACCTGAGCTGCTTAAGCTAAAAAATATTAGTATGAGTCTTGAAAAACAACACATTAGCTACTAAACCACCTCCCTGTTTCTGTTCTGTGTCTGTAAATGTGTGATTGGTGGCCACTGCATCTGTACTGGGACCACAGGCACGACGGTGGGTGAGAGAGGTGAGGGGTGGCTGCTGGCATGATACCGTTCAGAGGCGTAGACCGGGCTCTCTGGACTCTCCTCTGCCTGAAAGCACCAGCGTCCAGCTTTGGGTCCACCGTATCCACCATCTCCCTCCTCTCCTGTGTCCTTCGCTCCAGCTCCTGAACTCTGTGCTGGGAACGAGTGATGAAATCTGGCCTGGACCTCTGCAGAGCTTCCTGACAAAAGCAGAAACATATTTCTCTTCTTGACAAAATATTTCAGTCCAATCCCCCCCCTCCCATAACCAGCTCCACCTCAGAATAAAGCCTAAGGGCATCCTATGGAAAACTCTTATGTCAGTAAAAATGTGTCCTTCCCTTTTGCTGACATTGTAGTGTATTTGTGTGGCTACCAGTGTGGGGGTGGAAAATCACCAATGGGGTTAAAATAAACCTGTGGGGTCAGATAATTAACAGCACGGAGGTTTAAATACGCAAAAAATGTGTATTTATTTCTTTTTTTGGGGGGTAAATGCTGGTTTTACCTGTTTATAAAATGATAATTAAGAAATTCAAGGACAGTACATGACTCTTTGGTTATACTGGCTGCCACTTAACACAAACTGTGTGCCACTGGCTGATATAGCATTGTTCTATAAGGTCACATCTATTTAAATGATACTTAGTTTTGGAAACTAAAATCCTCCACTTCTAGTTTCCTCATTTTATTGTCTAAAAAGTACCTACAAGCTCACCTGTAGAGAGAAAGTTTCAGGTGACCTTTCAGGGTCGAAACTCAGTGGAACAAATTCAGCGTGAGGCTTCTGCTGGTGCCGGATGGAGCTTCGACTTGGATGTGGCTCCGCACTTCTGTCCTCATCTGTCACCACCAAAGCAGAGAAAATCAAATTGTTTGCTTTTCATTTACGCCTGGCTTGGCTTCACATGCCTGCACAGTTGCTCATTGGCCCTCTGGACCTGCCATGACATATTCATTCATGGTATAAATCAAACAGGCACAGTATGAACGTTAATGAGCCAAGGAATTTCACATTATATGAATATTGGTTCAATCAAAGATGCATCCCTGAAAAGAGTTAGGCTTTGATAATTCAGTTAATTAATGTCTTATTCGGTGAGAAATTATGTTTGCATATAAGAAGAGCGAAGTAATAATACCAGTGTTTCCCTCGGGTGGTGCAGCAGAGTCCCTCTCGGAATTGCCATTTGGTGTCTTCTTCTGACTAAGCTGCCTTTGGAGTTTGATATTTGCTATGATTGCAGCTGCATTGAGGGCAAGCACTTCCCCTGGAGACTGATGCGAGTCGGGATCTGAAATGCAGAAGGACTTTGATGTGACTGAAGAGTGTGTAAAACACTGACGGCGGCTGATATTCAGCTGTGCACCACAGGCTGATTTTAATACAGTTTCACAACGCCCTGCCTCATCTGGAGGTTGACTGTATCAAACACTGAATTTAAAGTATGTTGCCTCAGGCCTCGGTAATTAATTGATGACACTGTTAATGAATGCGATTAAAGAATAATTAATAATTTCATGCAGGGAAAAGACGTCATGAATAAAGAAACACAATTGCTCAGCAGAAGACTCCCTCCTCATATTATTAATTCACCTGAATATTCAGCATTCTTCCACAACAGCCTGAGTTGACTGTTTCAGTCGTTTTACATAATTGAAGGGCAACTTGAGTCAGACTTAGTTAAACACAAAAATGAGGATTTAAGACTTGACTGCCTGAAGACTTGGCTCCAGACCTTCAATATCAAAGTCACAGCTATTAAAATCCTGGAAAAATAAAGGATAAAAAAAGACAGCAAGATTTAAGCCCTGCATGGCCCCACAGCTTACATATTTGATTATTTATCTAAAGCATTGACAGAAAATGCATCTTGGTGTGTAGTTTTACTCTTAAAGACTTGACGTGACTTTGACAACTTAGAATAAGACTCAGACTTTTCACAAATTCTTTAAAACATCTCTGCATTTCTTCTTGCAAGTTTATGGTAACCTTACAGAAATAAGATTTGACATTTTGAGAAATATATTTAGTCTCTTTCTTGCCAAAAGTTGGATGAGAAGGATGATAACAATCTTAAGTTAGAAATTTAGATATGAAGCTAAAGCCAGGAGCTTAGCTTAGCCTAGCATACAGGCTGGAAGCAATGGGAAACAGCTAGCCTGTGTTTGTTCAAAGAATAATAAAGCATAAAACAATGATTTTCATGCTTTCTTTAGGGTTAAACAAATAAGATATAGATAAAGTAAGCCGTCAAAGTCCTATTTTTATATTTTGGATAAAGCTAGGCATGCTGTTTTCCTGTTTCCACTCTTTATGCTAAGTTAAGCTATCTGTCTTCAAAAGTAAACAGGTAACTTTGTAAAAAAAAAAGTGGATTTTGGGTTAAGATGATCAGTGAGTCCTGACAGTGTCGCTGTGTGAAAAGATTTATTCAAAGAAACACACCCAAATCTAATAGCTGCACTGCCGTATCTGGATGCAAAAAAATTGATTCTAACACCTCTTCATTCCATATTTTCACCATGTTTAGCAGCTTGTGATCTCTCCTCCACCCCTGTGCTGACAGCGAAAACGCGGTGACCAGAATAGATTATGCATGCCAAGAGGTGCGTGGGAAAAAATAAGAGAAGGTGAAAATGAGAAAGCATCTCCGGGTGTCGATGGAGTTTCTACAACTAGGCGATGCTGTTTGACAATGGCACAAAAAGTCTGTGCCGAGCATCGCTTGCACTCAAGGCAGCAGATGAAGGAATCGTCTCAATATGATCTAATTATGGCTATCAATAAGACATCAAAGTTGACAATATCAGGCAATATCAAAACCTGAGAGTTCAGCCTCAGAATGGTGACGAGTGTGTAGCAACTTGCGAGCTAGAAACAAACAAATGGCCCAAAGGAAGTGTATATTTAGACACTGCCATCCTTTGAAAATGGAGATCAGAGACAAAGGGAGGCTGTTTGCTGACAAGAACACAGTCAGAGTGGGACAGAGGAAACCTACCCGGGGCCTTGATGAGAGTCAGACTTGGGGATGCTCTCCTCTCTACGTTCTGCGGCGCCCTTCTTTCCCTCTCCTCCCCGTTTGGCTCAAGGGTGTCCGCCACTGGCTGACCTGCTTCTTTCACTGCAGTTCGAGGGCCGCTGAAACTACTGTCGGAGTTCACAGGGTTGCTATCTGTCTCTTGTGGCAGCCCAAAGCTCCATTTCCTGGCAGCCGGTTGTGTCACATTCTCCTTGCTTGGCTCAGTGTGTCCAAACACATTGCCATAGCAGCTCAGTGGTCTGTGCGGCCTGTCCGATCTCCGTCCAACAGCCCTGAGAGAAACCTCTGAGGGGGCCGGCGCTGCTATTGCAGGGGGGGTGCTCACAAAGAGACTAAGCGTAGATCTGTGTAGTGTTCCACCATTTTTCTCTGCATGTGAAGTGGATTTATTTGGTGCTACAGCAGAGTTTGGCCTGTTTGTGGAATCCTGGTGGTGATATGTGGGTGCTGCATTGTGTTGTGAAGGGCCCCCCTGACTCCACACACTGTTTTCCTTGTACACCCCCTCCGTGTAGCTGTGCCTGTGCTCTGGATGCCTCGTTCCAGATCTGACTTTGGCTGGACTGTAGCTCTCCCTGTGCTCTGTCACTTTGATTATTGTAGCCTTTCTTCTGTGGACCACTGTGTCCACATTGTGGCTAGCTTGTGAGGTCCCGGCCCTTTGGGTGCTGATGACGGGGCTGGACATCGTCCTTTGCTCCGTCACTTTGACTATAGTGGCCTTCCTCTGGACTGTGACCTGCCTGGAGTTCGGATCCATGAACTGGGAGGCTGGTTGCGGTGAAGGAGACGTTCTCGACCGGGAGTTAAAGCCCGGCAAACTTGCCGATCGGCTCACTTTCCTTGAGGAGATGGTGATGGAGGAGAAGCCAGCTTTGTTCTGAGGGATGATTGTAGTCACAGCGGAGCTAGTTTCCACGTGTGAGGCCTGCGGGCTGTTTGCACTGCACAGCGGGGCCGTGGCCCTTATGGGCTGAACACTGCTCGTCCTATGCAAAGGAGTGTATGACCTGTGTGTGTCTGTGCTGTTCGTGCCTTGCAGCAGAGTGTGTGATTTGCAGGGATCGGCAGAAGTTGTTCGATGTAGAGTTTGCTTGAGGGGCTCAGTGCCGGTTGTTTTCATCAGAGGGGGGGACTTGCCGTTGGGGTCTGAGCTGGTCCCTGTGGAGAGCTCGTTGGACTGACTGCCCCCAGGGAAAGCTGACACCCTGTTGGTATTCCAGCCTCTCCTCAGAGCTTGCCAGCCCACAAGTCTGCCTCCGTCTTTAGCTGGAAAGCTTCGTTTTTCTGGCACCTACAGTGTTCGCATAAAAGAGATTGTGTGTGATAAATATCTTTAATTATGCATGGAAACCCCATCCAACCCTCCCGTTGTTGCCAGTGTCTCTTCCTAAATGTTTTATCATTAATTCACACAATAAAACATACTGTACATTCATCCTGCCAATTTGCACTCCTGTTTTTGGCAAATACAGAAAATGGAGCATAAGCCCATTTAATACGGCATAAGATATTGACAATATGACATCTCTATAATACTGCATTTCACCAGCAGGTCAGCTGTCTTGTCTTTCTTCAGGGCTTTGCTGTTTATTCTTTAGTCAGATGACTCTCCCCATGCTTAACACCATGACTGCCCTAGTAGCAATGGAAGCAGCAGCAGGCAAAGCCAGCACACAGCGTGACTTATCCCTCACAGAATCACAATGAGACTCTATCCTCAATAGAAACCGAGAGGCAAAAAGCAAAAAATAAAAAAAAAACAAGATTCTCAGGCCAGAGGATCCTGATTGTGTTTACGGAGCTCAGAGAAACGCTGATATGTCCTGTTGCCTGCAGGTTTATTAAGTGACAGACCTCCCCCTGAATGCTCGTTTATCAATTTTGCATAAACCAATGCAATAATGGTTTCTAAGCAAAGTGTGAGATTTGGCCTTTGTGCTTATGTTTGAGGAATTTCACCAGGCTCTGACCATGCTTTTGCACAATGCCTCGTGGCTATCAACAAAACAATATTTACCAAAGGCAGCAACTGTGATGACAAAAGTAGAACAGCAGTGAAAAGTCTACTAATTTATCTCTTGTATATTTACTTTAGTCCATGGCTTTGTCTCTCAAATTATAAAAAAAAAAAATTCAATCTTGTTTCAGGTACATAATGTCTAACTTTGCACGGCTTCGGGTCAATGTTTCTGCACGTAGAGAGCACACAGACTCTGACATGTGTGATGATGATGGTGACAATTTCTATGTGCCGGTCACAAGGTTCAGTTTGTTCTCATTTCTGTTGCTTGACTTGCTCACAGAAGCTTTGACCTTGTATTTTTTTTCTTTGATAAGTTGAGACACTCTCTCAAATTCTATAGAGCATAATTTATTTTTCTTATTTCTAAATGTAAAAAAAGTATTTTAGCCTTTATCCTCTGGACTGTCCTTTCATTTCCCTCAGGTTTTAAAGGTATGACTTATAACATAAGTAATTATTCGCTGGCATTTCTTCATGCAAATGAGTCTCTCTTGTCACATAAATGTCAGAATATGTAGGAGTTTAAGCGTCCAGAGGGCAAGCAAAACTAAATCACTTAAAATGCATTTTCTACTGTATAAATCTTCTATCTAATGAGCAAACATTTAGAGTTTTCATGGTAGGAGTGAACTTAGACCCTGTTGATAAATGGGGCCTTTGTTTGTTCAATATTACCAGTGTACATACAAGCCAACACTGAAACACAAAATTTATCATGTTAAGGAAACTTGAGACACTGGTGAGGCATCAGAAAGCATAATCCAAGTATATTATCAGGATCAGAAGACTTAATATCCCCTCAGTATCCAGGCAGACAGATGAACCCCAACAAAAAGAGACAGACACACTGATATCCATCATATTCTGCTATTTTAGCGTTATCTCCCGCTTTATCTTGAGCTCAGTGTGAAAACAGTCACATAAACAGTGTTATCAGTTACCTGTTTAGCAGTGGGAGAGTCTTGATCAGGCGTCTGCCACGTCTTCACACCCAAAGCACTCGGACCGGTGTGACTTCTCTCCACCGCTTCATCTGTGTATCAAGGCAAAACAAATCATTTACAGTGTCACATTCCTCTTTGTGTCCTTCTGTTTTACACACACACATCACACAGACACACACACTCACACACACACACGAGGGAGGCATTCCTCTGACTGTATGGCAATGTTGACACTGTCAATAATTGACGTTGGCACAGCAAAGTGAATGCAGCACCACCCTGCAGCCACTTCCCTGCTTCCTCAGGAGACGTAGCAGCAACTTGACTGGTCTGCCTCTCAACCCTGACTCATACTCTTTTGCCCCCCCCTCATCGACTGCCCGCCCGGCTGCATTTACACCTGCTGCTGTTACCATGGCGACTGGCTCTCACTTTGGGATAACCCTTGAATGCTGTGTGGATAATCCGCATTTTTTTTGTTGTTGAGGTTTTATTTATTTTTTTAATTTTCAATTTTAAGGGAGACAAAAAGAGACAAGGTGAAAATTTGCACCACTTTGCAAATGTGATTACGGACGAAAAACAAAACAAACATGTCTTCAGGGACGTCAGAGACGACTCCAGTCTTTCTAACATGTTGTCTGTTTCGCTTACTGCTATCACTATATGTCTTATTTCTTTCTCTATAAAGGGGCCACACGCCAACTTGTGACCCCCTTGAAACAGCTTCTCTTATTACATCCACTAGCTGAGCTCAAATACACTTTTTTTTCTAAATCAACAGCTGACCTTAATATCCCAGAGGGAAATAAAGAAAAGAAGCCATATGGCAAATAGCCTCCGAAGCCCCAACCCTCCAAATTTATTCTTCATCTCTCATGAGTTTTATCCAAATAGCAAGTGTGAGCAGGGTGAAAATTGGCCCGCCTGTCTAAACACGACGGCCCTCAGAGCACAACGTCCAATTTTATTATCATTTGCTCATTAACACCAGGCCACTTTAAGTTTGTTAAATGTGACTTATATGGAAGGAGAGGGCAGTAGAGAGTCTGCAATAAGACCTTGAGCCTGATTAAAACTATTTATGCAAGGGTTGTCATCAACAACCACAAACGAATGTAAAAGAGGAGGGATAATTTGCTAACTGGAGTGTAACCAAGTCATTTCTTTTTGGAATAATTGTGGTTAGAAATTCTGATTTTCTTTAAATTGGTTTTAGATTTGAAACTGTGGATGTAAATGTGATGAAAGCTGAGCGAAAGCGACTCGCATCAAAACAAGATATTTTTGAATCAGTGCTGCATAAAGACTTTTTCTTTCTTGCTGTTT
>JAPZDY010000014.1:6612574-6624407 GCA_029783645.1 Ctenochaetus hawaiiensis | reverse complement strand
TAGTTATCTAATTATTTATTTTTTTTATTTTTTTACATTTATATAAAACAACTTTTCATGGGTCACGTAGCAGTTTCCGCCTCAGTATAAACAGCAGTGGAAGTTGAGCAGGACGCCCACAGGGAGAAAAAGTTGTGATCCCTTCCTCCCCCTTGCGGAGCGTCCTGTCACTGGTGGAAAATGGCTGCTCGGAGTAGCTGCCCAGAGCTCAGAGAAAACTGAATAAAAGTCTACTTTAACAGCGAGAGGTCTCATCTGGACCTTTCTCATCGGGCTAAGGGACACCTCAGGGAAAGCCTCGGTACCGAGGATGTCGCGCTGGGTTCCCACCAAAAAGGAAAAGTATGGTGTTGGTACGTAAAAAAAAAAAAAGAAAGAAAAAACTTGCATGCTCCATCGTTAGCTCGCCCTAGCTCTCTGCTCTCAGATTGCACAAGTTTTTTGGGAAAAGGATTGTGATTTGTGAAAGCGACCGGTTGGTTTGATTCTCATGTTTGCTGTGTACGGGATGATTTGCGTAAAAAAAAAAAAAAAGCCGGAGCAGGAGCGCAAATCTCATGTGCGGGGCATTTGCCAAGTAGTTTGCATGAAACGCAAAACAGGGAATGTGTGTCTATTGTGAGAAAGAGGACTCTGTGTGTGTGTGTGTGTGTGTATGTGTGTGTGGATTGGGAATTGTTGAGAGGCGCGCCTAGTTATAGCGCTGTTTCCTGTGTTATGGGGCCTCGGCTACAAACTAACTAGCTGGTTTGAGGCCACGCATCCCATGTAACTCTTTAGTTTGCTGCTTGTTTGTGCTCGCTGCTCCATCTCTTGCTCGCTGAAAGCCTTTGTTGTTAGTTATTTATTAGCACTTCCTGATCCGCGTTGAAAGCAGGCGTCCTGGCATGAGAACAGCACTGTCCCGTTCACCTTCCACTCTCTCCTGCAGACGGATTACTGAACAACTCAAAGCAAAAAGTGTGTGTAACTTGTAAAAGTAAAGTTTTATAAACGTGTTTGAGTAGAAACAAGCACCACGAGGCCGGTGTACAGTGTGTGTATGCCACTGCAGAGCTGCCATGAGTACTGTTTATGGGTATTTATTTAGAACAAGGTTAAGCTACCTGCCTTACTGGCACATTTTATGTTTTTATAGCATATGTATTTATTCTACCACAGTATGTACTTTTCCTCAGGTGCTGTAAAAATATTATCTGAATAAACAGTTGACAGTAAACCACAGGGGTTTTTATATATATATATATGTATGTTTTGCTCTTGTGGAACAAAGTGTGTACTAAGTGCTTTTGGCTTTAGATGTAATTTTTGAATATATTTCCATAACTGTTTGCACAGAAGATAAAACACATTTGCAATCAGGAGTGTTTGTTTAAGTGTTCCTCTGGCTGTATCGTTTGAATAAATGTTGAATTGTTCGTAAATAAAAAGCCATCGTGATAAGGAAAAGATGGTCAGAGGCATTTACAGCAAAGTGCACTGGAGGAGATCTGTGTGACTTGTTTAATTTCGATGGACTCTTTATAGGTGCTTACTGTGAAAAAAATTATAAGAGCAACTTAGTCATGCCTAAAAAGCTCACTGTGCTGTACTTGTATCCCTGAAATAATTGTTTAATGGAACTAGTCAGGATTTTTCTGGGGATCCCCTGGAACATCCCGGTCACTGTTCTGTCTGCAGTACAAAATAACAGACTCTGGTTTCACAATGGATAGTTATTTTTAATGTTTGTAGCAAGCCCCGCCACATGCATACCCAGTCCCCTTTTTTTAGCTGCATCCATTAGCGGGACGGAGGGCTGCAGCTGTGGCAGGGATGCTGATGCTGATTGATGGATGAGTTCAGCAGGTTACCTGAAAGCTTTGACTGGCATCTCTCTGACTACAGCTTCCAAATTAGCTTCCATCGCTAGCCCGTCCGGTTCACGCTCTGTAAGCCGGGTGGTTGCATCACATATGGTTGACTGTGGTTTATGTAAATGTATGCTCAGCGTATGTGGAAAAAAAAAAAAAAAGTATAGCGTCCTGATGCTAACGCCTGCCTCGATATAATCTCAAATATCCATGAGATCTTGAAAGCGGAGGTCTCTTCAAAAACATCTCAGGGAAAAATTCTCCCAGGGAACGCTGGTTGCGAGAGTGGATGAGTCATTAGTAGGAAGAGAGGCAGCTGCCACATCACTGCTGCAGAGGATTGGTGGGGTGCACAGCCATTGCACTTTTAATACTTCATGTGTTGACCAAGAAGCACTAATGAGCTCTCTGTGAGACCTCTTATGCTGGCAGTGCTCACTGTGGACCTATTTCTGTTCTAGTGAAACTTTTGTCACACCGTTTCACCACTTTCATTATGGCCCCGTGGCTTTATTAGCGTATGTAAGGGGGAAAAAAACGTCTCTTTTAGTCCTTTCAGAGCAAGTGTTAATAATACATGCCACTGTCTCTTTACAAAGTGCGTGGCAGTGATAATAAAAGACTTCGTTATCATAGCAGCAGATTCACATTACAGTTTAAGGATGATTGTGGAAAAAAGGGCGCTGCACAGTAGCAAGTTTCAACACAAAAACCAATATTAGAATTGTGTCACAGTAATGACCAAAGAAAGAAAACAAATCTGTGAAAAGTTAATGGTTTTGTTTGTCCGTTCTCCTCCTCTGCTGGTTTTTATGCTCTTCTGTGTGGCAACCAAAGACCTCACCAGCCCATTAGCTTCATTAGAAACTAGTGAGCTCTTCAGGTGCACTCACGTGATTAGCTGTGGTTAGAGCTCAGTGTTGTATTTGTTTTATATCTGTTATTATATTTGTTTTGTAATAATGATGTAATAAAGACCAGATATGATTTTGATTTTAGCGTAACTTTGTGATAATGTCTGACTACGGATTAATCCTGACCAGTCGATTGTTTTTCAGATTTATTTATCCATATTTAGTTTACAAATTGACAGAAAATATTGGCAAAGACACAGATGGTTTAATGACACTGAGACTAAAACTAGAGACTGAAACCAGCAAACTGTTATTGACCTGAATATTAATAATATTTCCTAAAGAAATGTGTATTTTCCTGGTCGTAAATGCTTTATTACAGTATCTTAGTGGCACACAAAATTCCTCTTCCTGTCTAGCCATTGTATTTGTGATCACAATAGATTTCCTTTTTCACTAATTTCTTGTGTATATTCCTCAAACCAGTAACAGTTTTGTTGATATTTTATTTTACTTTGTTATTTTTGTTCATTCTGCCCTGCTGCCCTGTTTGTGCTGAGGATTGACAACCTGTAGACTCTTTGCACATCATAATAAATGACTTCCCCTGCTTTAAGTATACAGCAGTGGTGGGATGTAACTAAGTACATTTACTTAAGTACTGTGCTTAAAGGCGGACCGTTGAGAATTCTTATAAACAAACAAGAGTTATGGTCACATTCAGTGTTACATGCCAGATGTCGCTGTGGTGTCTTTGAGGTCTAACAAACTTGATTCCAGCCTTGTTTACGTGGATGCTTATATGCCTGCAGTCTTCTTTTGTTCCTCCAGCTGTTTGTGCTTTGCAGCATCTTCCGGCTTGTTTTCGCCACCTACAGTTTGGTGTAATAGCGTGATATTATTTCAAGGATTGTTTATTGCATCAAAACTGGGCAGCTGAATGGGGATCCACTCAGAAACAACAGCTCCAGAGCTTTACTCGAGGTCTGAAACTCACAAGAGACTCTATCACAGTTATAAAGGAGCCATTCTCATGAGTTCTTCTACACATGATACCTTAAGGACTCTTGGCTTATACTTCTTCACTTTCACTTAATTATAACACAGGGCTCTTACACTGGAGTTTCTCATTGCTGTATTAGTACTTAGGATCTGAATCATCAGATTTAAAACCTGTTCCCATTGAATGAGGTTTGGTTTGTGGGCACCTTGGCCTGATTTTGAAAACCAATGTTCTGAATGCCTCTGGAATCCCTCCTTAACCTCACCAGATGCAACCAACTTTATTGTTTTTCTCGTTCTACTTAAAGATAATTAAGACCCTGAGGCATCAGCTCGACTTCCTCCTCCAAACAATGTCTTCAGTTTCACTGGCATGTTCAGAATGTTGCCTGTCAGCCCGACTTCAACCCTGCTGATGTGGTGAATCGACAGAATTCATCGGCATTCATGTAGCGGTCACACACACACACAGATTTATCGACCATTGTCGCATGGAAGTCGAGGTTTTTCGGCTCAGGGTCTGACTTCGTTCTTCCACCCGTGTTCATGTCATTAAAGAGGAGTATGGCGAATCCATTGGTGAAAGAATTGTAAAAAATCAAATCTCTCTTGACCTTGACTAATTTCATTACACAGTTCTTCTCTTGTCAAATGCCAACCAACCCTGCATAAATCAAAGGGATCAGGAGTTTTGAAGCCTCGTTATTCTTGTGGCATCTCACAAGTGATTTAACAGGGCCTCCGGGAGATGTTTTTTAGCATCTCTGGATTCTGTGATGAATTAACCAGAACTCCTTTTTTTTTTTTTTTTGATGCTAATTTCAAGTGTTGTCTCATTAATTCTGTTTCATCAGGGTGTTGCTGTTCCTTAAGAGAGACTTCAGAGGGTTGCGGTTCTAGAAAGCGAGCCAGGGAACACTAAGCAACAAGGCTATTTACTGGGTCTTCACATCACTGTCGAGATTTTAAGCACAAATTACATTTGAGAGCGTTAGCTGTCATGAGAAATGCTTTCCGCCCCATGATGCTTTTCCCTTTTGTAATTTAGCTTAAAGAAAGCTGACAAAATACCAGCTGAGAACAAGGAAAACACTACAATTGTTCACAATATATTATGCATTTACTTTTGTTCCCCCCCCTCCCTCAGCTTGCAGTTGCAGGTTGGGGCTGTTAGGAAATGCTTCTTCCTGTACGTCACATCACAGACCTGCAGCTTATCTAGGACGACAACTGGCCACACACATTGACTCTAACATTAGCTCTGGCGTGGGTCTGATTCATCATCTTCTTCTTCTGCTGGTGTGTGGCAGACTTCAGGCCAACAGGACTGACAAGCCTAGCTGGCTCTGTTTCGGAGCAGGTTAGCGGTGAGTGACACATTGGGAGCAGAAAATAGAGCCGAGTCGTTTTTTGTGTCTCTTTGACTGGAGCCCTGAGTGATCTGCGAAGCCCCCGCCCTTGTAAAACCCATGAAAACCATCTCCCACCCACAAGCGCAGTAAGCTAACAAATATGGCTGCAATTAAAAACACAGCCTGGGTTACTACATAAATTCTAACCATGTGTTTTAAACACTCTGCTCGGTATTTTCCCTTTCTCTTATAGCCTGGATTGAGGCTATTTGGTGTAAAACAGAGAAGGGTAAAATTTTGAGTCATTCCTTTTTATCAGTTTACTTCTTGGTTTTATACGCCGGGAGCTATTTTTATTGCATTTCATTCAGCAAATGCCTTGTCTCGAGTCTGTTCTTAGGAGCAATAAATGTGAAAAAGGGGGTAAAAAAAAAAAAAAAGCGGCTCTTGTCATCGCTTCGCTCCCCGCCAGGTATCGCTGCTATTAATTCTGACATAACAAAGCATTCAGCAGTATTAACCACACGGCTGAGTTTGTGAACAAGACACCTGATTTCTCTCTCTGCCTACATTTAAACTTTGTCCAGGAAAAAAAAACGCTGAGCTGATGAAATCGGAGACAGAGTGTCTTTACTAGAGTGTAAAAAAAAAAGCAGCTGATTAATAGGAAGGAGATGCTGTGGAGGAGCAAAAGAGCAGTGGATTATTTTTTCTTTTTCTTCCTCTCTGTCTTGTCAGGAGAGGAACAGTTTCATCTTTGTTTGGCCCCGGTGTTGCAGCCAGGTGGTGTTTATGATCAACCAGGCACCTTTGCTCATAAATAAAAGTGTACAACCAGAAAATGCTTGTGTTTTGCAGCAGAAGGAGACGATCAAATTAGAGGATGCACGGAGCTGCGGTGTGATATTTTTCATCTTGTTTCTGTTTCTGTTATAGTGTTTTTTTTATTAAGCATGTGAAAAGTGTGCAAATCTCTTGAGCGATCACTTGGAGCCTGAAAGGTGGGCTAACACCTTTATTTCCTATACTACAACTTTGCACATAAAGGTGTTGCATTTTCTGTGTTCATCCGTGCGCAGGATGCTATACACACCCTCCACCTGGGAGCTCAACCCCAGCCCCCCTCTGCACCTTTTCATGCAACTGTGCTGCACTTTTTGAGCTGCCCTGCAAGTCTGCAAACAAAATATCTGCCAACTCTGCATGAGCATCTGTAAAATTTGATTAACTTCTATGCACGGTCTCAATTTGAGGTGGCTGTGTGCTAAGCCCTATGACTCACACCCTGTTTGGGCGTTGTAAAAAAAATTCCCATCATGGATTATCTTTGGTAATTGTTATGACAAGAGAGGAGTATACAGTTTTTTTTTTGTTGTCGTTGCTATGTTTAAATGCCTCTTTTAATCATTATTTGGCAGTGAAGTCACTAGACACTGTCTCTCAGTCTTAGTCAAAACTTTGGCCATTAAAACTCCTCTTCTTCTTCTCTTTAGAGGTCAGTGCGACTTTGCTATTGTTCACTCTGAAAGGGAATTATATATTAACCATGGGGCCACGCTGCTTGGTGAGGCAATTCTAATAGTACAGCTCCCAATGGCTGGCTGTGAGATGGTGGCTAAGACAAATGACAGCTGGCCTATTTAATCAGTGCGTAGCTAAGTGGTTCCACACAGCTCCTTCTCTTGGCTCACCACTGAGACGAAGCTGCGACGCTTCTACATCTTGTATAAGTGTCGCTGTCATCTTTAAAGGTTGAGGTGAGAGGGGAGGAGGAAGAAGAATGGAGCGGTTTGTGAACAAGTTAACCTTGGATTTACACAAGTGAAACTATGATTTGTCTCTGAAAGACTAATTATAGGGCAGCGCAACCAGAAGTTGTAACTGCAGCTTTTGAAGAAGTTAAGAGTGTTTTAACCTTTTTTTTGATGCCGCTTCAGTGACAAAGAACGAGAAAATGCGGAGAGCTAAAAATCGAAATGTTTCGAACCCAAAGTGAGTCAACTTCCTGTGAAATCATCATTTGTGCCCTTTGGAAGGACTTGTTGTCTTTAATCAGCGTCTAAGCTGTTTTTTACTGTAATTTTTTAAGAGGCTGGTTGGGGCAAAGTGGAAAGAAGTGTCTCCTGTTTTTAGCCAAGATGTTTCTCTCTGGTTGATCGGATGCCTTTGGCGACATAACAGAGCATCTCGGTGGTGAAAGTTGACACAAGTGGGCGTGAGCGCGCTCGTACCTGCATGACAAATGCTTCAATCGACCGCGATGTCCCTCTGTGGCGGTTTGTCAAAGGCAGCGGGACATGACGATTAAAAAAAAAAAAGGACACACAAACACACACATCTGGGTCGATCACGTATGATGACGGCGTACGTGCGAGTGACTGATGTGGGCTGGTTACGCAGGGCGGTCGCCAGGCTCCTCGCCATTGATTGCGGACATGCCAAGCAGCTTGTGCTTTGTCTGAAGGGAGTCCTGCTGTGCTGCTTTCGCTAGCTTGACAGATGGCTAATGGTGCGTAACACTTCAATGTGAAACAAAGGTCACTGATGCAGACGTGTGTTATTACATAATTTAGTTTCAGCTGGATGAAATGAATATGTAAAACCTTTTAGCTGTCATGTCCCATCAGACGGGCAGTTAATATGCTCGTATGAAGTGGTTGGTTCATTTTAATAAACTTCAGCTAAGTGTAACATGGAGAGAGTTTCATCTAAAGCGAAAGTCACTGCAGAAATTGAGCCTCATGAGACAAAATGACTTGTAGATTATTAAGACGAAGCACTTTTTTTCTCTGTGACAGATTAAAAAAAAAGGCCACAGTGGCATTGGAACAACAGCATCTTTAGCCACAGTAATTTAAGCTTTTATCAGAATCAAATCCAAAGCAGTAAGTGAAGGGATCATTCAATCAGGTCTGCCAGCAAGTGTTAAAGGAGTTGCCAAGGAACAAAACAGCTAATTTCTGGGAAAAGAAAACTAGAAATCGGCTCAGAGTGAACTCAACTCACAGTAGACAGCGTTTCTCTTGGGAGTTGTTAATCCCATAAGATAAGCCGAACCTGATCCTGATGTATTTAATCAGAGGATCAGTTCATTTAATAGCAAAATGTCTAATAACCTTGTTAAAAACTATTTTTGTTATGTGAAGTGATTTTGCAGATCATTTCAATAATTAAAAGATTGATCATTCTGTCTTTAGAAATGAAAAAGAAATTTGTGAAAAATGCTCAGCCCCATTTTTTAAAGTCCAAACTGATGTCGTCATATTTCTTTCTCTGGTCAGTCAACAGCCAAAAATGCAAAAACTCTTCATTCATTCAGATAAACGTCATGGAAAAGCAGCAAATCTTCAAAATATCAGTTCTAACAACATTTACACAAAGATGCAATAGAATAAAGTGATGACATTATGGCATTTTCTATCACTGTGCATTTAAAATATCCAGCAAAAACACTTTTCTGGCTGTTATTTAAATCCATAACTCATGAAAAGAAAGAGAGACTTTCACCATATTTCACATTTTGTCAGATACTGAGGCGGTTACGCTAATCTTTGGTTGCCACCTTGAAACTGTGCTGATTGTTTAGATTTTCTGTACGTTCAGGACGAAAATGTGTGTGTGAAATGTTAATGTTTTATAATTTATGGCTTTTTCTTCATGGACGCAAACTTCAACTTGACCAATTCTTAGAGGTCTTCAACTGGGATTCTAGTCACTTCTAGTCACTTGAAAACCAACCTAAACAATTACCAAATCAGTTAGCAGCCAATTTTCCTTTATTATCAATTAATCAAGCAACTGCTGCAGCTCCACATAAGAGTATTATGTCATAAAAGTGTTTTCATTAATCAAATGTTTATGAAGTTTGTCTTTGTTGGAGGTAAAGTGAGCCATCTGTGGGGATTAAAAATGACCAACATCAGCATCTCCTCACAGATCAGGCAGTCATCCAAACATGGTTTTATCCTCCATCTGCATTACTGTTAAAGTTTCAGTTGTCGTGTTGCTTGCAAGCTTTCAGTATCAATTTTTTAAATGGGAGATGCTCAGCCATTAACATCAGGAAGTCTGTCTTTCCATTAGTGTTCTTTTTTTTTTCTTCTTCTAGTCAGAGACACAAACTGAAGATGGAGTTGAGTATTCTCAACACCGTCTTGGCTTGGCCGCTCTGGCCGAGGTGCTTTTATTCAACCAGAGCGATGAGTCTGCAGCTGAGCTGAGGCCGTGCCAGGCTGCCAGTGGGTGAGCTGACACAGGGCGGCCTGTTCTGTTTCTGTGGGTCAAGCATGGGCTAAAAGGGACGAGCTCGCTGGGAAAAAATTCACTTCCCAAGCACCTTTCGAAGAGACAGACAGAGTCGAGCTGTAAGCCGCCGGCAAGTACGACTGTGGGTACGCATGACTTAAAGATGAGCGCCGGCGGCTTCACCATGCAAGCTGTTATTAGAGTCCCATAAGCTGGAACACGTTCTCCACTCAACATATAAGTAAACACCCCTAAAGTTATGTTTTCTTGTCATTAGACCTTATTGGTTTTTTTAGTCCTCGAATCCCAGATGCTGAGATTCATGCACAGCAGAAATTGAGCAGAAACTGAGGCTTCAACAACTCCGAGGCAGTGCAGGTTATAAAAATGTCAGCATTAATATCAACTGCAGTCCATATTATTGTTGCATTTGCCACCTTTTTAAAAAGTCCCATGGGTTGTTTTGGAGACTTGTAATGGAGTTGTCAGTCATTGATTGTGGTCGCAGACGGGCTTGGGACTGCCACGTGCAGCCAGAGACAGCCTTTCAGTATAGCTGGCATTTGATGAAATGGCCTTTTGTGAGCGTGTGTGTGTTTGCGAGCGTGTGTGTGTATGCGTGTGTGTGTGTGTGAGAGAGTGAGAGAGAGGCTAAATGCTTGATAAAGTCAGAGCCCTGCAGCTCAGATGTTGGTGGGCCCTGCAGCTAGTTTTAGATTTCAGTGAGTGACAGTTTCATTCTGTGATCAACCTTCAGGGATTTCAATGAAGTCGTTTCACTTCTGTTGTTAAAACCTCAGTCAGAAATCGTTCAGAGACATGAGATGAATTTTTATCTGGCCATCACCGTGTTTACCTTAACTTCTCTATGTGCTCTTTAGCTTCTGCTTGTATATGTTGATACCAACAGGTCAAGTTTCACATACAGCCGTGATTATTATCATCATCACTCAGTCTGACAGTAACTTTCTGGATCCATATTGATCTATAAAATGTCAAACAATGGTGGATAAAAACCCAAAGCAGCCTCTTCAAACACTGGGCTTTGCATCACATAAATCAAAGCGCAGGCACAATGAGCTGTTAATAAAATGATTAACCGAATATCAAAAGTTGATTTGTTTTCTGTTAATTGATTGCAAGTGTCAGTTCTACTGAACCGGCATCAGAATTCAACATCTGTCCACTCATGCTTGTGTACATTCAAGCAGTTGTCAAAACAGTGACAGTTGCAGATTACAATAATAATAATAATGTTCATGTGAAGTCTTTTTATTTCTCGTAGTCTCTGTTTGGGTTTCACTCGAATTTATAATGAAATCCATCATATTTTAATAGCAACATTCGCAAAAAACTAAGTGTCCATTTCATCATTCTGTGGAAAATAAATTCATCTGTATTTTTGCCTATTTCTGGTCAGTGATTCAGTCTTTGGAAGGTAACTGCTCATGCTGTTCTCTGTCGTCCCTGCAGCATTGTCATGCTTTTGCATGGAAGGGAGAGTTTAAAAATATCTCCCCCGTCATTCAGATCAAACGCTCGACAGTCATTTGTGAAACCGCGAGCACGTAGTTCGAGCCGACATGTAACCTGTGAGGCACTGAAGGTAAACAAAGACATGAGACTGTGTGAGCGCGGCAACAGAAGACCCCCCCCCCCCCCCTTTTTATAAATACACCACTGAGTGTATGTACTGTGTGGTTTCTGCTGCAGACTGCTGATAATTTGTGAGGCCTCACATCTGAGCCTGAGCTGCTCCAATTAAGTTGTTCAGTGAAACGATAGATGGTGCAGAAAAGGTGATGAATATTTACACTTTAACAAGGAAATTATTATTCCGGTGCCTTTTTTTTATTTGTTCTTTAAAGCTTGTGCAGATGAAAAGTGATTTTTTTCTAAATTTATTAGACTGTTGCTTCCCTTTTTCTTCTTCTGACATCTAATATGTCGCTCTGACTCACAACTTTACATTTAGCTCATTTCATTTCTAGAAATTACCTGGTTATTATATACATCATGTACGGCCATTCAGGATAAAAATAATGAGATGTGATCTCATCTGTGGTTTCCCCGTTGGCAGGTAGCTCCATATGATTATTACTGGCCCTTTGTGTGTGACATTATGGGATGGAGCCCTCGGTGATGCAGACTGAACGTCTCACATCGTACTCGGTCGTTTAATGTGAATTTCAAACTTTAAGGTTTTAATGATAATTTTGTTCTCCACAGTTGTGCTGCAGGACCCCTCTTCACTTCTCATTTGTTATCGTCCTCTTACTTTTTTCATCTTCTTCTTCTTCCTCCTTAAAAAAAAAAAATCCCTGCCCCGACTCACCGCCGCTCAGCAGCTAATATTCACCAGTTGTCTTTTTGAATGTCTCTCGCTGTGCAAGAATGCCCGTCTGTGTTTGTGGGACTGTTTGACGGTTTGATGTTGGCAGTTAGAAGCGGTGGATAACTGCAGGCAACCTTTCATAACATCATTACCGATCTCACCCGACCTCCTTCTTTTTTCTGTAGGACATTT
>JAPZDY010000014.1:6591652-6609616 GCA_029783645.1 Ctenochaetus hawaiiensis | reverse complement strand
TTTACAGGAGAAATCAAAAAATCGAGATATATATCATGTATCGCGATATAGCCTAAAAATATCGAGATATTGGTTTTAGACCATATCATGCAGCCCTACCTCCAATGAAACGTTTTTCTCAGTGTGCATCATCGTCGCTGTTTGGAGTCTGACACAGTTAGCGAATGCATGCAGATGGTGCAGAGATGCAATAAAAGCACCAGTTCCTCCTTCTCCAATGCAGGTAAAAACACCTGGCAGATCCCCAAACGCCAGCAGTCAGCTCTGCAGCAGAGCTCGCTGCAGCCGGCTCCGTCTCACCGCCAGCAGGGCTCATCAGGAAAACACAGCTACCACCTGCGAGAGCATCGAACTCCCATTCGTCCCATACAAATGACTACCCCAGGTTGATGTCAGACAAGGGTGCATTTGTTCTGCACTCCAGTCATGTCCCCTGATGCATCACTGCCTCTAAAGGCCCATTTAAAAAAACAATCTGCATATTAATGTTGGACAGGAAGCCCAAATCCAGCCCCATAGAAGAATTTATAGCGTGTAAAATCCTGCCCTTGAAATCACTGACAGAATTGTGACATAGGTGGGAAGAAAATGCAGCATCTTTGCTATTCCAGCACCGGCCTCAAAGACGCATTCATGTGTCCCTGAATGAGGAAGTGTTTTTGAAATTGAGCCCTATAAGAAGCCTGGTCTTGACGTTGCTATCTTCATTCTATATGTGCTCAAATTATAATGTCAAATGCATAAAACAGCCATTTCGTCTCATCTTCATAAATGGGAAGAGGTTGTTCGTTGTACCCCTCTTTGCTGACTCCTCCGTCTTGCCTCTGATAGCCGTACTGTAGTGCAGCTGGAGTGTAATAATCATCCTCTATTCAATCCTGCTGCCTGGAAAAGGGCGTTCTCGGTCCGCTGTGTACTTATCGAACTCCTCCTCATTCAAGTTAAGCACTGTGTGAAATTCATCTTCCCTGCTCAGTGTTATTGTATATTACCATATTCTTGGGGTCCTCAGTTCTTTCTCTTTTCTCTCCAATGCTATTGCACTCTGTCTTTCTCTGTCTTGCTCATAAAGCCCCGTCTGGGCTGTTTTGTTTGCAGTCTTTGTTTGTTTGCCTTCGCACAAAAAGAAACAATGCGAGAATTGAAATGTCACAGCATCAGCTCAACAGTTTTCAATTTCTAGGTACAGCTCAGGCAGGGCAGAAGCAAACATTCGACAATGCTCTTTTTTTGGAGCCAAATAGAGCTACAACAAGCAACTACTTGCATTAAAGATTAATCTGCAAATTGGTGCTTAGCTTTCACATTATTTTCCTGCTAAATGGAATTGCATTGAAGCCAAATGTTTGATTTGGTGGACCAGTGGCAGATTTCTGGTCTTCAGAATCGATATTTTCTGCCTAACCTTTAAAACATCTCTGCTTGCTTATTAAAGCTGCTTCAGCTTCAGCAGGCCACTGTTCCTGTCTGGGACAGTAACCCACAGTGCTGACAAGTCAAGTTACTGTTCATATTGTTAACCAATCAGAAGTTGTTGTGGTTAACACACTGAAAGAGACCACAGAGTGGTGAATAAAGATGACGAGAGAGACGGCCGCATCCGGGCCTCAGTAGTGCATTTTAAGATGTTTTTTACTTTGCAGTCAGATAACAAACAAATGTTAGACCTCAGAATATCGAATCTGATAATAACTTGTAGATACTGTACATTTTCTAAACTAGTTGGATGTCCATTGTTAATGCGTCTCTCTTTAGTTTGAAAGTAGTTTGGTAATGCTTTTGCTATCACTCTCTTTCTCATTGACTTGCGTGTTGAGCTTTGGGTCCTGTCATCTTCTGGAGTCAGACTGAGCTGTGGCAGAGATGTGATGTCACAGCTGGTGGGGCTCCTCGCCGTCCCTCATGACGTCACCCGCCTGCTGCTAGACACTGTACAATTTCCTGCTGCTCAAACGCCCAGCCCATCCAGAGCGTGAGCCCCCACCTCCATGCTCCTCTCTGCCTTCTCCTCGGGGAGAATCCTCTTGTCTGGGATTTCCTGGCTGGCTCTGTTTGCAGGCTTACAGCCCACGGGGACTTCAAGAGGCTCAGTCTCTTTCCAATGAGCATTTACTCTTCTGCTGCTGCTGCTGCTGCTGCTTTCCTCCCTTTTTTCCCTGCCCCTCCTTCATCAGCATACTGTATTCTCATCTGAGTGTAATGATATGTTATACTCTGCGCGGATTAGTGCAGGTTATTAGTGAGCCCAAAGTGTAGAATTACAATCAGTCCAGTGTTTAGATGAGGCTGCTTATAATTGTGGAGAGGGCGTAGACATGCGTTGGCTAAGTGGATATGTCTGTAATCTTATTCCTCACTCGGCTCCTCTGATGATAATGTTCTGTGAGTTTGCACAGCCTTATGCGAGAGGTTATGTATGGTAATAAGCCCCAAGCAAATGATGCTACTGTTTATCACGTTTCCCAGAAAATCATTTGCATGTCGCACTCCAGGGAGAATATGGTCCACTTCCTCATCCTCTCCGTCTTCTTCCTCTGATGGGTTTTTCTCTCCCTCACTGCTTCCTAATTGACGCCAGTTTACTCTCGGGTATGCAAATACGAGTTTATGAGTAATCAGAGCTGTCATTCATCGCCACGTGACAAGAATCACTCCGGTTAAACTCCAGCCGTCATCATCGCCTCGCATGTCAGGCTTGTGTTTGATGGTTGTCATTTACTCGGCGTCTTCCCAAGGTGTCGTTTGTGTTTTTCTTCCTGTCTAACTGCACCTCTCGCCCACCGAGGATCTCTCTGAGTTCTCAGCATTGTTTTGATATGAGACCCCGGCGTCATTGGCAGCGATGAGGGTGCAAAATTTTCACTTTACGATGAAACATTCTGCCTGTGTCAAACGTTTGCTTGCACTGGTTCGTAAAAGCATCTGCCGTTTCGATAACATGCTGAATCGGCTGGACCCGTGACCCAGTTCCAAACAAACACACAGATGCAGCAGTTGATGGCTTTATAGGCTTTTCTGGCTACTCCTAATTATGGTTTAATTGAGTGCACCCCGCCGTACGGTGACTAGGCTGCTCTCTGATGGCTGCACACAGATTAATCCCACCTCCCTTTTGATTGTTTTGTTGCTTTCTCCCACTGTAGGTGCCTTTTTGTGTCCCCCCGCGTGCTACGGCTGAATTCATTTCCTGGGGTCTTTGTTCCTTTGTCAGGCCGCGGCCCGTGTGTTCTGGTGGATTCGCCGAGCTCGTGGGATTGTTCTGGGGGGATCGCACAATGCATTGTGGACATGCACGTGTATATGTGCATACACTTTGATAACAAAACAACACGGGGCTGAATGAAACGGGCTACACACGGTATTTCATGCCGTCCACTAAACTGACTCGTGCTGCACAAGCTGAGCATCAGACTGTCAGAGGGATTATATGGAAAAGCACAGTCATTTTTTCTGGATGAACTTTTTGGTGGTGTTAAGCAATGTTAATACACAATGTATATATAATATATAAATACCAGGAAATGTTTTCCTGTTAAGCTACAAGCCTATTTGTTGTTGTAAAGTGATGGATCAGTGATTCAGCTGGTACTCTTGTAGCTTCTCTACCTGTTTCAGAAGCTGCTTTATGCTGCCTTGATAGCTTAATTATGGAGTCTTGCCACATTGTGTAACCTCTTCTGTAACTGACACAGACTGTTCTGCTAATTGGAATCTCCTGTAATCAGAACAACCTTTGTATCTGTGATGTTGCATAAGTCACGGCTTTATTCTTTAATGCTCTTTGCTCTGTACAGAAACAGAAACAGATGATCAGGTGGTTTCCTCTTCAGATACATAGATTTGATCAAAGAAAATCACTAATAATAGCAGATTACCAGGGCTGGCCTTGAAAATTTGAATTCCTTACTTTACTTATTATTTTAAGAAAACAAAAACAAAACTATAACTTTGAAAAAAAGAGTTAACTTCTCTTAATTTCTGATAATCATTACAGGAAAGACTCCAACATGGGAGTAAAATCCTGAAAACGATTAAAGCCCAGTGGCAAACACAACAAAAAGAGAAACACTTTGTCCTAGATAACAACTTGAACATCCACTGTGTAATGGTAATTTTTCCATTGGTGTATTATCACCAAAAATATTGTGTTTTCATTCTTATCTATCGTCTTATCTACAGAAGGAGTGTGTTCTCCTCCACATATTTATATTGCTATATTTCTACAGTAGCCCTGAAGGGACAAACCAAACAGAGTCTCTAAGAGGAGCTTTGAGTTTTTTTGCTGGACTCTTGACATGCTTGAAGGGCAGGGAAGCAGAGGGATCTTTGGCTGGTTGCAGTTTCAGTCTTGACCACCAGATGCCACTAAATCCTACAAACTGGACCTAAAAAAAAGATAATAATGAAACCAACAAAGACAAACAAAAAACGTATTGCTATGTGCCATCTGATATGGTACTGAAGTGTAATCAGCTCCTCTCATGGCAGGCGATAGTGTGAGAAAAAGCTCGATTCACTTGATGCACCGTCAGCATGCTGGGACGTCTCCACAGCCTGCAGCGAGGCTTTCTTTTAATTAAGCTATCATTCACCTCTGGAAACCTCTGCTGAAGTGGCCCGGCGTGCATTCCCCCAGCAGGACATGCATGCAGACGCACATTATGTGTCACTTCTCCCTGCAGGTGTCCTCTCAATACGGCAGCCTGTCATGCTGTCGCGTTGTCAGTGTATGGGTTGCTTATAGGTTGTGTGTGATTGTGTGTGTGTGTGTGTGTGTGGGTCCTCGTAGAATATTTCCTACGACAGGTGTCCGTCACGGCTGGTTTGACAGTGACATGTTGTTCATCTCTCTCGAAATGAGAGAACAAGTGTCACCAGGCAGTGATAACATGACCTTGACACTCTGATGAAGCGCTGACAAAAGATGTAGGACCCCTGTGTGTGTGTGTGTGTGTGTGTGTGTTTGGTGGCACCCGCGAGGGAAAAGCTTGAAGATCAGCAGAAGAATCCACAAACTGCAGTCTTTAAAGCAAAAAAAAAAGTTTTTTCATGCAGTTCTTACAGCTTTTAAGAGTTTTTTTTTACTTTTGCCAAGAGGTTTATGTTTTCTGTAACATTGTTTTTGGTTTTATCTTATTGTTTGCATGCAGAGTATCAGAGACAGACATAAAGAGATTTTGATTAAACTTGGTGAAAGGTTTGGCCTGAGGAGTGAATGAGGAATGTGTTTTAAAGATTTTTCAAAACGCTCCAGAGAGATTCTTGTTTGTATTTTGCGCATGAAAACTGTAAAAACAAGCATCTCATGAGTCAGATTTATTCACAGTTTTCCACGTTTTTTACTCACATTAGGCACAATAAACATGAACCCTTTTGAATAGAGCTCTGAATTTGTGTCAAAAACAAGGCCTGTGCAATATGAACATAAGTTACTGATTTTCTTATACTTGAACTTGGTGTATTGGCTAAAACAGAGAACTGATGCGATACTGATGCCTCAAAATATTAAACATATTAATTTTATGTTTTTTGAACAGCTCTAACCCTCTAAGGATGTTTTATTATAGATATGCTTTAAGCTTCACAAGTTGTTTATTTTTAATAGACATGAACTCAAACTGATCCTGCATTTTCACACAGTATCCAAACAATACAAGTCCATATAATGTATACAATGATAAAGCACATCTTATGTAAATTTTGTGAGTACTAGTTTATATAAAATGACCCTTTTTTCTTCTTCTGATCCGTGTCAGACTTATATACCAAAACCACCTCCATGCAACTGAAGTAGCGCCTCCTTTTGGTCAGAGTTCATCATTTTGTCCTGGATGTCAGAGTCCTTTTCCTGTTCCACATTCCCTCAGTTTGTGTCACGTTCCATCCCCTGCCATGTGGAGGAACCCAAGACATCGTCCATATGATAACAAACAGTGCTGTAAACAATGCGATCTGTGACAGATCAAAATAAATGAGAGCATAATCTGAAACAATCGAGGGTTTCTCTGTTGTCACACAGTATATTTAAACCAAACAATTGAAGGCTCTTATCCACTTTCTAGCTGCTAAATTTTGATTCATCTCACTGAAATGCATTGTTATCCTGTAGATTCCAGCTCAGTCTTCCCTCTGGCAGCAACACTGAAGCTGCCAGCTTGTTGGTACTTTACCAATCAGCATTGATCTGTATTCATTTAGCAGGCAAAAATACAGACAAAAATCAGCCTTTGTAGTGTTTGTAGTGACTAAAGAACCAAACAGCATGTCTGTTTCACCTGTGTGTTTTGTCTGAGAAAACCTAAAATAAGCTGCAATATTTAATTATCTCTTTATCTTCTGTCTGGTAATTGAGAGCAAATCTGTTTTCCAGCAGCATCAGTGTTGTTTCTGTCGTTCTCCGTCATTATTGGTTTCTTTTCAGTGGGAGATTGTTGATAATACAACTTTCCACAGTGGCAGGCCCAACCATCACTGTGTCACACTGTGTGGGTGGACATCCTGTGGATGTGTGATGCCTCCACTACACATTACAACAAGACACAATTAGCGCCACGAGGGAGTCAAACACTTTATTGCCTTTTTCCTCCCCCCTCTTATTATATCTCCTCTTCTTATATTGCCCCTCTCTCTTCTCTCTTTCTCCAGCAATCTATAACTACGATGCCCGGGGAGAGGAGGAGCTGTCGCTGCAGATCGGAGACACGGTGCACATACTTGAGACATATGAAGGTGAGATCAGGCTCAAATGATGACGGGCCCGATCAGAGCTGACAGGCCAACGCCGGACATCATTTTCCTGTCATCACCGGTCTCTCTTTAGTTTTGTCACATTTTCTGCACGCGTTAAATAAGATCATATGTTAGCAAAAGTGATTATGATGGATTAGCATCCACGCACTCTTTAATTCTGCTAGTTTTTTCCATTCAGCAAGATGTGTTTGAGTCACAGAGTTCTGATGAATAAAACAGCCAGTTAACCCAAATTTTTGTTAATAAATTAACTTTAATGCAAGTTTTGTTGAGTTTTTTTCTTACTCTTCTTGTCGTATGCTGTGTGTAAGAAAAACAGCTTACATTTTTCAAATTCTCTTCTCCATCAGACTGGTACAGAGGCCACAGGCTGAGGAGGAAATCCAAAAAGGTGAGCGTCCAGTAAAAGACACAGTCACGTCTAAGAACGAGAGGTTACTCTTTACAGCTTCGCTTTTTCAGCAGGTCAACTTCTGTTCAGATCGTAACGTGATGCTTTTCTCTGCGTTGTGATCTCTTCCTCTTCTAGGGGATATTTCCTGCTTGTTATATTCACCTGAAAGAGGCCACGGTCGAGGGCAGCGGGTTCGTACTCCTCCATTTCCACTTTTACATCACAAAAAAAAATTCACCTAATTTTTTTTCTCACACAAGCCAGAATTTTGCTTCTGCTTTCGTACTTTCATTGCATTTGTATGGATTATATAGCAATTATGATGTATTAAGGTGCATGTTGGGATTATAATGTTTTGCTAAGACGCATTGAGCACCGGTCATAAATAGTTAGTTCTCCTTTTTTAGAGCCGCTGAGAAGCTTGTTGGCTTCTCTTAAATTAAACATAGAAAGCCTGTGAGGCTGGTTCACCAGAAAGATCCGTTTTTGATACGAAGTGACGCGTTTCCTTGTCACACAACTCGTAGTGCTGTTTTCTTTTGATCTCCCTTTTTCTGATTTCACTTTTACGAACACAAAACAGACAAATCCCTGAACTTCAAAGTCATGAATCAAACTGAGAACCTCGAAGGAGAGAGATTTTTTTTCATGCAGTTTAATCATGACAAAAAGATTTAAATGAAACTGACATACATATGAATGTACTCAGGTAGCAGTCGATGTGTGGAAGGGAAAAAGATAAAAAACACAGATTCACTGAATCACGTTTGTTTACTGTCACTGCAGGCAAAAGGAGACAGTCATTCCCAATGAGCTGCCCCTGGTTCAGGAGGTCACCACCACACTGCGCGAGTGGGCTACGATATGGAGGGACTTGTACGTGGTAAGCAAGCCCGTCCTCCCCCCCGAGTGAAAACACACACATGCTCCTCTCTGAATGACGATCTTCTGTTGCCTGCGCTGTCCTCCCTCTGCTGCTGATGACACAAATCGACCTGCACGCTCTGAATCTCCTCCTGTGTCTAACGTCCACACGTGTTCATCCGTTTTTTTTCCCCCCACTGACAGGGCGACAAGCGCGAGATGTTCAACTCGGTCCGGGACATGATCTACGACCTCATCGAGTGGCGTTCTCAGATCCTGTCTGGCACCCTCCCGCAGGACGAGCTCACCGAGCTCAAGCAGAAAGTCACCTCGAAGATAGACTACGGCAACAAGTGAGGATCGGGTCTTACGGAGGCTTTTATCCTCGTCCTTCCATCCCCGCAGTTTATATCCCTCCCTTATCCTCACATCTATCCGGTAGAACGACCCTTGTTGGAATAGGTCAGCAGTGTCAGTCAATAGAAAATGACAGGTCATCACTTAGCCTGAGGACAAACTGGAGGGATTTAGCTTCAGCAAACCGTCCTGTATTCCATCATGACATGACAGTTGTGGCTGTTTCTGCAGCGGGTCTGAAAATCTCTGGTCAGGTTAGAGAAAATGGCTTTTACCTCTGCAGGAGCAGGAAGTGATGAGGTGATTAAATGTGCTGACTGCATGTTGGCAGCGTGCTGTTGTCTGCGCCGACTCCCTTCAGGGAATAAAGAGTTGAGAAGAAAAAAAGAGGAGCTTTTAAAAAAAGAAAATAGTAGAGCTGAAGGAGTATTATGTGTAAGGCTCAGCTAATGTGTGCACTTTCCTCTTGCACAAATACAACCACACGTTCACGATATTTACAATGTCGCTTCAGGTGTGAGACTGTGTTTCTGTATTTGCGAGCTCTTACACTGATTGACTTTCCTCCATTTTTTTGCCAGGTACTTGGATCTGGATCTGGTGGTCAGAGACAAAGATGGAAACATTCTGGACCCAGAACTCACCAGCACCATCAGCCTGTTCAGAGCACACGAGGCGGCCTCCAAACAAATCGAGGACAGGATCCAAGAGGAGAAGGTAAAGAGGGGGAGGACCTGCACTTGACTCTTTGACCTCATTTTATGATGAAGCATGATATCTGCCAAATGTTAGCATGTTAGCGCTGTCACTGTTTCACAGCTTCACCTAAACACTAGTATGGCTTGATCCTGTTTTAAAAGTGTTAATTATTTACTGGTCAGCTTTATTATGCTTTGTTTTTGTCTGTAATAAAGCCGCAATCATTAAGATCTGGTTGTTTACATGTGATTGTAACCCTTCTGCTTTCAAACGGTGTATAAAGATAGCTTTCTGAAGCCATTTATATAATTACATAAGCTATCTGGAGAGCATCTTGCTAATTTGCTTTCAAAAAGAGAAAACGAGTTCCCTCACTGACTCCTGCCAAACAACAAAGACACATTATATAAGATTATCAAACAAATGGACAAAGTGCACTTAGGAAAAAAAAAGGCTAGAAAATGCGCAGAACTCCTGTAATTCAATCTTAAATGGAGTTTTGGCATTTGCACAACTAAAAATCTGCAGGAGAGGAAAAAATGGGCTGTTCTTGGAACACAAAAGAGTCTCGGCTGCCTCTCCGGGACATCAGAACTCTGCCGGACTGGCTGTCTGTTTCACTCGGCCCATCAGTGGCATCCCTCACCTGAATGTCAGCTGGCAGTATGTAGGAGTGCCAGACGCTAAGTGCCCTGCAGTTATGTCATCTCATCTTACGTGACCTTTTCATCCAGAGGTCTTTATTGCATATGCATGGGCAATATTAAAGTCTCCAGGTCAACGTGATAAATATTAATGGCGTGGCCCCGGCATATTTTTGAAGGGCGTCCAGGGTATCACGCAAAGCAGTCCACTTTTCTTTTTTTTTTTTTAACTGTGGATGCAGTTCTGGAGATCAAGCAATATAAGGGCTCTATATTCCAGTGTGGAATATATTACAGTGAATTCTGATGGATTTATGGACATTGTTAAAACCGCCTTAATAACTTGTTAAATTTTCAGAAAGACACAGAGACAGAGGCTGATATTCTGCAACCTGGTGTGCAGCTGCTAACCGCACCTACGCACACAGGCTCTTTCCTCACACACCGGAGCTTTTCCTCATTGCTCAAAACACACAGAGGCCTGCATGTGACTGAAAGTTTTTTTTTGTTTGTTTTTTTTTTAAAAAAGCAGCCCAGTATTCAGTGTAACACCTCTGTTTTCCCTCCGACAGTCTCAGAAGCAGAATATTGATCTGACCAGGCAAGCGAAGTTTGCCTCCACGCCAGCGTTCGCCCTCTTCGTGACACTGAAGAATGTGGTGTGTAAGATCGGCGAGGACGCGGAGGTGCTCATGTCACTCTACGACCCAGTCGAGTCCAAGTTCATCAGGTAAAAACCTATGGGAGAGCTGCTGATGTCCGACACTTTACCTTGAAGATACAAATAACACGGACTGACACACTCACAGAGACACACACACATGCCATGCGAGAACGTGACCAGAACAAGTGCAGCCTGCTTTCCAGGGATTTGCCTTTGTTTTAGGATTTTGACAGCAAATTATCGCGAATCGAGCGGCTCAGCCGAGGAATGCTTCTCTTGCATCCAACATCAGTTGTGCATTTTGTTGTCTGGGGTAACATTTAAGATTTAAAGGGGAAAATATATTGGATTCAACTAAGCTTATCGCCTTTATTTGCTGAATCACAGATGTTTTAACTGTAAATATGAAAAACTGCTGAGACAGAATATGAGTCAGGAGTTTTTCTGTCGTCTCTTCCTTCACAGTGAAAACTACCTGGTGAAATGGTCAAGTTCCGGTCTGGTGAAAGACATAGACCAGCTTCATAATCTGCGGGCAGTCTTCACGGTGAGTAAATGTGTGTGTGTGTGTGTGTGAGAGTGTGTGGTAGTCCACTGTTTATTCAGCCATGTTATGAGGCGTGTGGGAGCCTGTTTGCAGAGCCTGTATTTGTTAAGCTCTTTCAGAAAGGAGCCCGGCTCGCTGTACGTATTTACCAAGGCAGTCACCTCTATCTAATGGAAGCCCAAGGGCGAAAGGGTCAGCGTGCACCCACTGGGACCACTTTGCTAGTTTTAGAAGGTTTTGCCCACAGGAAATGAATCTGTGGACACAATCACAGATGCCACTGAAGCAGTTTGCGGTGAAAAGTTTGCCCTTAACACAAACTCATCCTCACTCAAGAAGATGCTGTTATAAAAGCAGTTGTTGTCATGCACCCTAGCATTGCTGTAACCTTTAAAAAAAGGTTCCCAAGCTGTAAAATCTTAATTATAAGAGTTTTTATGTCTACATAAGTTATTAGTCATTGACTCTAAGGCAACAGCATCAGCATTTTTAACTTCTAGCTTCATAACTCCTCTGTTTTCTTCCTCCTCAGGACTTGGGCAGTGAAGATCTGAAGAGGGAGAAGATCAGCTTCGTGTGTCAGATTGTCAGAGTTGGCCGCATGGAGCTGCGAGACAACAACACCAAGAAGCTGACGTCGGGACTGAGGAGACCCTTCGGAGTGGCAGGTAAAGGAGGCGACTGCACAGAGACCTGCTTTTCCAAAAAACGCTGCAAAGCTCGAGTTGTAACACTGAAGTCATTAACTTTTTAAAAGAGGCCATATTAATACTTTTATTTTTAGCTTTGTTTGCGCCTAACTAACCAGTAAATGTGCATTATGCAAATTGTAACATGGGGACATTAGATCATTTATGGAAATACAGGCCAGATTACAGACAAGACAGGAGCACTTTGGTGCAACTTTGGGTTTTTTCATTTGCACCAACAGTCTATATAACACACTTAATGACAGCAAAAACCCCAAAAAGCTTAAAACAGCCTCTTTAGAAACGTGATTTTCTCGGAACTGCGTAGCTTGAACGTGTGCTTCAGCCCGGAGAACAAATCATATGGTTTTTCTGTTCAGAGTTAGTGTCGTGCCAGAGTCCTCACCCGGCTGAGTAAATTTATCTGGCTAAAATTCATAGATATCTAGCTAAAGTAGAAAGAGGAATTAGACTTTGATTTATCTCCCGATGGCGAGCTGCCAGGTGTTTCGTAAACTAATTAGATTGGCGTTTTGCCCGGTTCCCTGACAAAAGAGACGATGCTCCTCTTTCAGTGACTTTATCCAAGCGCCGCTCGCAGAGAAGGTAAACGACAGTGCGATTTATGAGGGCTTACGCTCAGACGTCACCATCGGTGTCGCGGTACGAAACCTGACAGAGAGGCTGAACTTTGAGATCCGCTGTTTGTTAGTCAAAGTTATAAAAGGCCTTTACATGGTTGACTTTTGGCCTGCAGGGTGGTGGAGTAAAGGTGCGATCACGTCCCTCCTCTCTAATTTACTTTAGTTGGAATCAGTTCAGGAGAGCTTTGCTTTTTTATTTTTGGCGACTTGTGAATTTGCACTAAACAAAAAGCAACACTGTCAACTCGATGCATCTTTTTTGTTTGGAAACGCTAACTTTGCAATGTTGCCCCCTTTAAAACAGTGTTACACTGTCAGACTGCTAAGTTCAGCCTTGCTCTTGCAGACTGTTTCGTGTATTTTTGCTCCGCTTATTATTTATATTTTCGCCTGTCTCAGCCTGTGACGTCACATGTGTTTTCAGCTCTGATATGCAGGAAATCACATGTTGCAGAAACTTCAGGCCTCAGTTTTGCACACTGTTGTTTTTTGCTGCCCTCTCTGGCTGAAAGCTTCAAGCCTGGTTCACCACTGACCACACTGAGCAGCACTCATGGGTGTGCTCTGAAGTTTTCTCTGTCGCTCCTTAAAACCTCACTGGGTGATGATGTCACAGGTTCTGGTGTCATCACTGCAGCGGGGTGAAGGTTAAACCGCTGGAGATCAGAAAAAAACAGGATATTCTGGGTGCATTAAAATACATTTTCACTCATTTTCAATCATGTCTTTTGAACATCAAGTGTGTTTTTGAAGTCAGATGAAAGATTTTTTTCACCCTTCTTCTTCCTCTGCTTCTGTGACCACTATGAAGGTCACACAGGCAGAGCTGACTTGATGCTTTTATTTTTTACCATCATAGCCCTGCATATGCCTTAATTAGTGCTCATTGACAAAGAGCCAACATCGGCTGCTTTCACCCCCCCCGATGTGGCCTCACCGAGCGGTTATCTGTATCTCTGTCACAACCATGCAGCGCTCTGCAGGCCCTGAGAATGTTTTAACCCTCTCTCCTTGTTTTTCCACAGTAATGGATGTCACTGACATCATAACAGGCAAAATGGACGATGAAGACAAGCAGCACTTTATCCCATTTCAGCCGTAAGTGGATTGTTCAGCAGCACCAAATAAATCATGTTCACACATCGGGAGCACAGAGTTCCTTTAAGGTTGGGAGGATGTTTTTGTAAAACAGCAGAGCTGAAACAGCTGAGCTCTCACACTTATGTCCAATATTTTGAGTATGTATAGAACGTCAAAGACACAGCGGTTGTATTTAAATTTTTTTTTTTTTAAAGACTTAAATTCCTGACATCTGATTAGCAGAGGTTTTTAAGACAGCAGCGCTCCCCTCAATTCCCTGCTGACTCAATTAAGGCAATCTCATTAACTGCTGCCATTCTCGTAGGACTGCGTACAGAGCCAGAGTAACCTTTTTCCTTAACGTGATTTCCTGTATAATTGGAAATGCTTCAAATTCAGGCAGTTTAGCCGGCAGATCACCTCACTTAACGGTTTTATCTGCGAGCATAAATCATGGAAATTAGGGCCGTCTGGTGTGAAAAGGAGAACAGGAATGTAGATGAGGTTATTTATGTCCAAATGTGATTATTTGCTGCAGAATTTTAATTGATGAAGTTTTGAAACAGCAGCTGCACAACCTGTTATTGAATGGCAGAGGCAGGAAGTGAAGGGGCCTTTAAAGGAAAACCTGGTTCAGTGATGTAACTTGGACAGACTCCTGCCATCCAAACGGAAATGGGATTTCCCTCCAGAAACGAACAATATAGATGCAAATCCTCATGTTTTTTTTTCTCATTCACTCACGTTAGATGGGTCTGTCCTCGGCTCTGGCATGTTTTCAAACCGACCTGCATTTAGTTAATGCATCTGCAGCAACAATTCATGTCGTGCTGAAACGATCGATTAGCTGACTGACAGAAAATTTCATTGTGTCCAATTCTTTTGTAAGAAATCAGATCCAAATGCATTCAAAAGTTATATTCTAGCAGATTTGAGGGAAAGCATCTATTCTCTTATTGTCTTATGATGTTATGTCCCCCGATTCAACCTCTGCTGTCACTTCTTCTACTTCCTGTCTTGGATTGGTTTGTGGATTCAAGGTCGGAGGTAAACGAAGGCAGTTTGAGTGACAGAAAATCCTTTTACTGTCTCCTCCGTGCTGACATCACCGCTGTCTTCTCCTCCTCCACGCACTTCTTCTTCTGCTTGTTTTAGAGCCCTCTGCACCGCAGATGCCATCCATGCCCACCGCACACATCTCACTGCTGTCACTTCCTGATGCTTTGTGTGTCACTCGCTTTTCAATCAATCAGTCAACATCTGAAGCTCTGCCGAGAACAGAAATGATGTTAGATCCTAGTTTGCTTTTTTATAAACTGAAAGCAGAGTGGGAAACGCGTTTGTTTGGGTTGGAAATAGTCTCGAGCTTCCAGTATTAAGTTTTCCCAAACATTTGGAGACTGACCGTGGGCGGGTCAGGCTTCCCACTGCTGCGTTGGCACTATAAATGCTGACTGGGCACCATTTCCTAAACGATGATTTCTCTGTGTTTTTCTTTCATTACCCATCCTGCCATCACTTAACTGCTAACAAGCGGCTTTTTGTCTGTCACGGTATTCGCATCACTCTTCGGTGTGTGTCTCTCTCTCTCTCTCTCCCTGCCTCATCCCTCCTCCCACTCCCCTCCTCACAACCATCACTTTGTGGCTCTTCTGCCCCGCTCCACCTCCTCCTCCTCCTCTGTCTCTGCCATCTCCTCTTCCCTGTGGTGTTTGCCCGTTGTGTGCATACTGCAGGCTAGCGTTGGATGACGCCATTCACCACAAGCAGCTGAACATCTCCCGTTTTTCACCCAGGGTGGCGGGGGAGAACGACTTCCTCCAGACAGTCATCAACAAAGTTATCACCGCCAAAGAGGTCAATCACAAGGGCCAAGGTACAGTGCAAAGGTTCAAAGGTCAACGGTCTCACATATGCTATTAAATACTTGAAAATCCAGCCTGAATCTGAAATTTGTTTACATTTTATTTATAAAGATTCATAGTTAACATGGTCATTAAAAATTCATCTTGGCTTAGTCACAGGCAGCTACACTTAAAGGCATCTCAAGTGGCTTTATTAAATTGGAGTTGACGGACATAAATGAAAGGAGTGGTAAGCCGCACATACATAAGGCTAACAGTATCTTTTTATTTTTAATTTAAAAAAAGTGTTTAAACACACATGGCATTCTTCAGGAAACTTCTTACGGAATCCATTATCTGCCAAAGAGTTATTTTAAAAGCAGAAGTTCCTTTTAAAATTTTTAAAAGTTTTCTCTTTATGCCTTTCACATCTACTGTACTTATGAATCAGCACCTCACCAGTGTGCACTCTCTTTAACCTTGCCATAGTTTAAAGAAAAAGTTTGCCACATTTTATACGGATGCCCAAACAGTGTTTATGGAAAAATGTAGTCAGTAAAAACAAAAAACTGCTAAGAATATTCCATAATGACAGAGAGAATTAAGTTCTCTGCAGGAAAATCTGTTCTTCCTCTGACACCAGTGATGTCACATACAGGCTGTTTCAAAACAAAACTGCTTCTCTTTGCTTTTGAGCATCAGAGGCTAGCATGCAATGCATTCTGGTACATGTAGGCATTGCCAGCAAGGCTCACTTTCCAGAAGAACTCCTTATTCTCAGCCAGTATGAAACTCACTGAAGGATTTATTGCTTTGACCACTTTAACCATAAACACTGATTGGACCTCCACATGACATTTGTCCCGTTTTTTCCTTTAACCAGTTAGTGAATGCATCCGACTGAACTGTTGTAATTTTCATCAGTGCTACATTATAGATCTGTTCGTACAAAATACCATTACCACCAACACACAGGCAGGGTGTTGAAACTGTTCATCTTGCTAACAAGAACAGAATTCTTTTGTCAAGCGCTCACATTATAAATCACCGTTCACACTATAAATAGTTGCCCTCATCACCATGACTACAGGATCTAAGTAATCCAGCTGTTAATTAAGCTGGGGAGTCCTCCACAAAGGCTAGATCTTATCAGCGATTTGACATCCGCGGCTTAAAAGAACAATATTAGCCATCTAAGGGGGTTTGTGCTGGGGTGGGGTGGGTGGGGGGCAACATGACAGCCCCCCTCGGTATTGTCACTGCCTATAAAGATGTACTTGGATAAATGTCAGGTCTGCTTCGGCGCTCGGTGGGAAGAACAGCGGAGCGCTGAGAGCAGCTGTTTCGGTCACGCTCGCGTGTCAAAAGGCTTCCAGCTCGGCGGGTGAGAGATGTGTCACTCATGACAATATGGAGCCTGTAGAGTGAAAGTGAGCAAGGCCTCGAGGGTGGGGGGGTTCACAAGCACCACTCGTTTTTGGTGGTCTCTGACAGGGTGACTGCGTTAATTGGATGCCTTGTTTTAGTCATTTTCTGTCTTGTTTAGAAGTTATGTATCTACACTGTTTTCCTTTTTTTTCTTTCCTGAGAGAATATTAAGAGTGACTGTGGTTTTAAAGCTGGCAAACTATGCAGTTTTTATGCAGAAAAGACACTTTCCTCCCCAGCCAGGAGGAAAGCGAAGCAGCCACTGGCTTTAAATTGTTAAGAATTATGACCCATGAAAGTTCCCTGAAGGCTTTTTGTCTTAGAATTATTCAGAGCCACAGTTTCCTTTTAGGCTTCACACACTCAGGTTTTCCAAAGCCGGTCATTTTAGTCTCTGAATTACAGCACAATTTGTATATTCTGGCATAAATGCCTCTATTCTCTCAAAAATAGCGCGTGTGAAGAAGAAATCTGCAGCACTGGCGACATTTTCATGGATTTTTCAGTGGTTCAGAAACAAATTTAGTATTTTTTAAATTTTTTTATTTTTGCAATTTAGCTGCCAAGCGTCTGATTGTTCCCCAAGAATAATTTGTGTCTGATTGTTTCCAAGAATTTTTTTTTTTTTCCAGTGTGGTGCTCAAATTAGCATCTTAGTTTGAGCCAAAATCTGTTTTCTCTTTTCCAACAACATGACACCAGTTCTGTTCTGGAAGTCGTGCATAGTTTGAACCATTAAGAGCATTTTTTTTTTTAACTTAAGTGGTTCAGATCCTGGAAAGTTGAAAAATACCAGATCTTTCTTGACCCTGAAGCACGAAACATGTTGTATCGTGTTCAATATACAAATACGAACGTGCTCATCACACACAATTTTTCTGTTATTGTTTTTCTTTGTAAACCAGATAAAGATTTGAGGTTTTTCTATTTTCACTTCAGATCATCTGCTTACATTGAGCTTTAGCTGGGCACAAGGAAAACACACACACACACGCTTGTTCCCTCTGTTATGTTTTCCTGATCACATCCCCGTGGTTAGCTTCTATTTAGTGTCCTGCCCTCGAGCTGTTAGATGTCACTGACGGCTGAAAGCTTAAAAAGAAATCTCGTTTTTTTTAGTATTTTCCTGAGGCGGTTTGTTCTGGTGCTGTCTTCTCCTGACATTCCCCCCCCCTCACTTCTTTCCCCTTGAATGCATCACCCAGGCCTGTGGGTGACTCTGAAGCTGCTCCCCGGAGACATCCACCACATAAGGAAGGACTTCCCTCACCTGGTGGACCGATCGACAGCCGTGGCTCGCAAGATGGGCTTCCCTGAGATCATCATGCCAGGTTGAGTGTTTAAAAAAAAAAAAAAAACG
>JAPZDY010000014.1:6581006-6591552 GCA_029783645.1 Ctenochaetus hawaiiensis | reverse complement strand
GTTGAGTGTTTAAAAAAAAAAAAAAACGCTGCTGGTTATCACATCATTCATTCAGGAGGTGATTTAGAATCAAGATCCACTTAAGGGAAATGTGAGTGAGGTAGAAAAGAACATATCATACCTCATCAAGGTTTGATTAAGACATTAGTTGTGTAATGGACTGAAGTCGGCCGTAAAGTGTGTGTGTGTTGCCAAATATCCACTTATGCCACCTAAAATGTAATGGCTTATGCAGTAGGAGTCCTATTAAAAATGAATGAATAAATTCATGAAGTGTGGGCTTCAGGAAGGCTGGGAAAAGTCAGTATTTCCTCACATCTGACCCCCTTTTTTTTTGCTCCTTAAAGGTGATGTGCGAAACGACATCTACGTGACTCTGGTTCAGGGGGATTTTGACAAGGGGAGCAAAACCACGCCCAAAAACGTGGAGGTGACCATGTCTGTTTACGACGAGGATGGCAAGAAACTGGAGGTACGACGGAGGAGTGTCAGCTTACTTTTTTTATTTTGGGTGTTATTTTTTTTTCCCAGGGTTCAACTCTTTCTCAGGATTCAGAACAGAAGTGCGCTCCAGCCGATCGGGCCTCTCGGGCAGTCTGTGATTTACTGAGCTTTCTTTAATCTCACACAGCTCAGCACGCCGCTTAACTGACCAGGACTTCTATAAAGCAGTGTGATGCACAGGCCCGACCGTTCGCCTTTGCCACCTGTCAACAAAAAAAAAAAAAGACAGAATGCAATATTGGTGCTTTGTGGTTGATTGACTGTCCTAAAGCCTGGCTCGCCTCGCCGCTGCAGGAATCGACCTTTGTCATTGTCAGAGGTGGTTAAAAGGCCCGAACGTGCAGACGGCGCGGTCTGAAAGTCGCAGGTTAACATGTGATGAGAGATGCAAAATCAGCATTTCCCTTCTGGTATAATTACATTTGCTAATGACGTTAAAGGAAAAATTTTCTCCCCCATCTTTCTGTTTGTTAGCAAGTCGTCTCAGAATGTTGCAGATTCATTCAGAGGACATTTTCAGCTTTAAGCACGGAGATTAGTCTCTTATAATTTAGTAGAGGTTAGAAATTAACTATTAAATGAACTTTTCTAACTTCAGTCCAACCTGTTGAATGTATTCAGAGAAAAGTCTGAGATGCTTGTTTGCAGCTCGACACCATTAATTGCAATCAGTTTCTCCTGAAAGGGAAACAAGAACGAAACAAACAAATCCACATTAATCATTATGGTGGCTGTCGATCTGCAAATTGGAGAATTTTTAATGAGCTCTTGCATCTGATTGCTGTCTTTTTTTCTTTTTTTTTTCTTTAATCACACAGCAGCCCATCAGTGTCTGATGTCCTAATGAAGCTTTTGTTTCATCCGGAGTCTCCGGCCGCTGACTCCTGTCTCTGATGTTTAATTATCGTCACCCCCTGCTTGACTACTCCTTGTTCTGCACAGGCTGTCAGTTAATGGAGGGGGGGGGGTATGAGAGGTTGGACAGGAGGAGTGTGTGGGAGGAGATGTGTGTCAGGGAGTGTGAGTTTAACTGACTTGATTTGTGTGGCCACAGTTTATAGTGACCTCAGATTAGTTCATATTAAGCTAAGACACACCTGATATCTGTTGCAGGGCGTTAAAGGGATAGTTCAGGTTTTCTGAAGTAGGTAAGCTGGCAGTCAGCACATTAGCAGTTTGGAGAACCAGAGAGTCGTACAGGCACAGAACCAAAAATGTGTTTTATCCACTAAATGATAAAAAATCCTCTTTAGTATAAGTGAAAGCTGTATTTTCAATATGGTCACTGCTTTATAAAGAGAACAACGTTATGATCCAGAGTGTACAGAACCGGAGACAGACGGAAAATTTCTCAGTAAACAGGAGGAAACTGCACGGTGGAGCATTTCTTCACAGGTTGATTGTGAAGTTGTTTATCTCAATATCAGGTGTTCAGAGCTCTCCTACCTGATATTGAGGAACAGCAATGCTCCTCAGCAAGTGACTGGCTGCTTCTCTAGTAGCCTGGTAGTTTTGTTCCAGGACTTTTGGTTGTTTATGGACAAAAGACAAAAGGAAGGGGCTGTCTAATGACAAAGTAAAGCAGTAAAAATAATGAAAATACAGCATACACCTAAACTAAGATGGATTATTCCATATTACTCGTTGGGCCTTCATTTCGGTGGACAGAAAAGTGTATAGCTCTGCCTGTATGTCTGTCTGACTCTCTGCTCTTCTTAACTGGTTTGCATGCTGACCGCCATCTTTGAAAAAAGAAACCGTCTGTGGAAAATAAACTGATTGTTCACAAATGCCTTTTATAACCTCTCTTCAGAAAACACAAACTATCTCTTTAATGCCACTATGTCCACAGTCTAATAACAGAGTACTAATTGTCAGAGTGAAAGTTACGAGAAGTGTTGATGGGGGAGTGCTTTGACACAACAGACCCCTTGTCTTTCCTCCCTGCGGCGAATCAGGAACGAGTGCTATTACCATCGCCCGCCTCAATTATACACATTAGCCTTAGATTGAGAGGCTTTGTCTGTTATTTGGCCCAGCAGGCCAAGAAAGTGCAAGAATCAGTGATGATTATACTGTAAATGGACTTCAGAAGAAGCAGAAAGGGCTGATGATCATTGTGATTATGTTTGGATGTTGTGATTGCACTAAATTTTTCTTTCTTTTGTTTATTTATTTATCTTTTTTTGGTAGATATCTCACAGGCACAACAGAAAAACAAGACAACCACTCTTTGTATTCAAATGCACTTTGTATAGAATTATTTATGCAATTTTCAGAATAAAAACACAATGATCTCAAGTCCGCTTTAGGCATCTTTAAGCAGTTGGGAGACATGTTGTGCATAAATATACTGTTGCACAATCAGAGTCTGGAGTCGGTGAACGCAGATGACTTGAAATATCATGGTGTGTGTGTCATTTTTGCAGTGCTGGATCTCCCTTCAGCTTCTTTTCTTGTGAATATTTCACAGAAATCAGTCTCATCTTTTCGGTCCCCCGGGGATCGGTGCTAATTGGTTAAATTCTCCCTCTTCCTTCCTGGACTTTAATAGGCTGAAAGGAAATTGTGTGTCTGAGATGAGAGACACTGCCACTTCCTGTCAGTCATTTTTAATGTCTGAAGCAGGTTTGAGTGTGATTTTTTTATAAAAGAAAACTTTCTGTTCCACTCAAACAAACCCTTGATTGGGTTCAGAACGACAACCTCGAATCGAAAACTAGTTATGTGTCTGTCAGGTTGTTTATGTAATGGAATAAAAAGGCCTCCATGTACCAGAGACTTGATAATAACAAAATTTAATTACTCACATTGAGGCAAGTTTTTTTAATAGGTTTGCTTTCTGTGTTTTGCTTGTTGTGGTTTTCTCTCTGGATGTTTTTGTTTCTATCTCAGCTTGTTTCTTCTCGTATGTCTCTCCGGTCTCTTTCTGCCGAAGTTGTCATCCTCCCTCCGTCTCATAGAGGATTTGAGATGTTGTGTATTGAATGTCCGGACAGTGGCTTCTTATCACTTTGACATATTAGCATCTACACACAAAAACCCTCTCACCCTCTCACCTGCGGCTGAACCTCGGCCACTTTCCCCCCCATCCCTGTCTCTCCAAAACCTGAAGCTGTCATGAGTCTTGGCTGCTTAGTGAAGGGGGCAGAGTAGCTTGAGCTAGCACCTGCCCCCCAAGTTCTGCTCAGCATGGCTTGGGGGGGGGGGACTGGGGGACTGGGCCTGTTATTTCTCATAATTGCTGGTTGTCAGAAGCCATTAGTGTTGGAGTATTTTAGCAGCGGCGCAGTAGCAGGCCAGGGGAGTCAGCTGGAGCAGTGGGAGGAAAAAGGGGGAAGACTGGCTGAGTGCAGACTGATAGAAAACAAGGCATGTGTGCCATCCTTCATGCCAAGTCTCCCATGGGAGGCGTAGTATTTTACATACGCACCCTGACCCGTTGTAGAAACTCAGGGGACCCACTAGGAAGACCAATTTACATGGCTGGATCCATCAGCAGCAGCTGCTCTGCTCTCCTGCACCTGGCTTCCCTCCACTTCTCCCCCTGCATGGGAGTTAATGCCCCTCCCTCTTAAATAATTAATTTCTAATTAATTTTTTTTTATTTCCACAATGCCGTCATGAGATTGGCAGCCAAAAGGCAGGTGCTCATGCATAAAGCACATCCAGATTTTTTTTTAAAGGCCATTTTTCTAGATTTAGACGCTCAGCCCCACAGGCACCGTTTTATGAAATAAGTGCAAGCTGATTTTCCACATGCTGCGATTGTGCTAATGTTTTGACATAGTGCTAATAACTTAACCATTATGATTTTGCCAATGCGGAATGAACTCGTAGCTTCTCCAGTATAACCAGATTACAAATCTTTGTAGGGTAAATTGAATTAAATTGTGTCTTTTCTTTGTTTTTATCCAGAATGTGATCTTCCCTGGAGCTGGAGATGAAGGCATCAATGAGTACAAGTCTGTCATCTACTACCAAGTGAAACAGCCACGCTGGTTTGAAACAATAAAGGTGTGTTTCTTCTTTTCTACAGCATCTCCTTTTATTCGTTCTTTTGCTGTATCAACATAACTACAATTTAAGACACTTAACTCTCGCTTTTATCCTACCTGGTGTCCAGACTACTCTGGTATTTTAAAAACATTAAATGCTCTGGCAATGCAGCTGACACCATTTTATTTTGAAAAGTCTATATTTGTAACACCCACACTCACTTCCTGATTGGGTCCTATCAGTCCTGACCCGTGTGGCTCCAGATCTGTGTTTTCTGACATCACCTGTGTAGTCTTTTCTGCAACTAAACAACCAACTCCCTGCTTCCTGTTTACCTGTTTACAAAGGCATGCCAAGTCATGTGACAATTTGAGATAATTTCTGAAATTTTGCTTAAAAGAACAGTGTGTGATAATTAATCAGTGTGAAAAGTGACTATTTTAGTTTTAAAAGACCATTTTTTAAGTGAAAATGTACCTGTAGCAGTGTTGAGGGAGCTTTTGTTAAGTTGAGTATTATTTTATTTTAGCCATAACTTCCCACATTGAATGCAACACCACCCTTTGATATAATTCTTAAATCAATTATTCATCACAACATAGTTTTCTATCATCTGTAATTTGTGGAATCTGGTGGATTTGCACACATGAGGCTTTGAAGCAGAGAAGCACAGTGATGAATGAAACTGCACAGAAATATGAAGTTATTGATCCGTGATACCTAAAGAAGCACATCAGTGGTTTTGCACGCTTTAGCTAACTTGCTACAAATCACTTATATGGACCCTTTTGCTATTGCTTTTTCATTTCTGGACGATATGAAAGTCTAGAGTTTTGGGCTCATTCTGCTCCTAAAAGTTTGCATTGTGAGTGTGTGTTTTTGGAGTGTAGATGTCTCACACTGTTCCCTTTTTTCCTCCCTCAGGTTGCAATTCCCATTGAAGACGTGAACCGGAGCCACTTGCGGTTCACCTTTCGCCACCGCTCATCACAGGACTGTGAGTACCCAACGTCGGGAGTGTGAACAGTCAGTTTTTGCTGATGACCGGCTGCACGATTGGCTGCCAATCTAGCCACAGCGAAAAAAAAAAATAATGGAAGATATCCAATCCAAGCAGATGTGTTGTGGAGTGATAAATACTTTGAAGCTCTCCCTTTGTCACATTAATCAGCGGCATTAGTCTGCTCCTGCACAAAGCGGCATCATGGAGTGGCTTGTCAGAGACTACAGCTGGGATGTGAAAAATGCCTGGGGGGACTCATTTGTTTGTTGGGACCAGTGTCTCTCCGAATGCAGCCAATGTTGTGTGTCCTTCTGTTTTTTAACACCTATTTTAATTTTGGGGGTGTGGAGGGCATGGGAGCCTGGTGAACTGCCATCCCATCTGCCCGCCACATGGTGCGGCCGCCCCTCCAGCAGCAGCGGGAGCGGCGCAGGGGAGAGAGGGGTTTTGGAAAAGGTGTAGGAGCCTCGACAGGTGTATGTGTATTAAACAATCAGTTCATATGGCACAGAATACAAGGCAGGTTTGAGAGGACATCAGCACGGGGAAGTAGATCTTTTCTCCGGAGAAGTAATCCGCAGCTGTCGTTCTCTTTCAGCTCTGTTTGCATCTCACATGCTTGCAGGTGGTTTTGGAGGAAATGGCCAGGTCTCAGAGCTCAGTGCTGGCTTATAAACCACTTGGAGAGCCTTTCTTGTCATGCTCGGCACCTTGCTTCTGCAGCTAATGCTGTTACGAGGCGTGCCTTTGAAAGTCTGTGACTCGCTGTTATCTTGCTGTGACGGTTGCTTTAGAAACTGGCTCACCTCAAGTGACTGCGGGACTGGAGGGGCATGCTGATGCTGCCAAACTCCCAACTTGTCGCTGACAGCCGACAATAGAAATGGCTTGATTATACGGGGTTTGTGTGTGGTGTGTGCCTTGTATTCCCCCGTCAGTGACACCTGGTCATTGTTATCCCTCCTCACATGAATCTGACTTTATCCAAGTTTCTGATCGTCTGCATCTTGGCAGGTGTGTCTCTTTGGCATCTAGCTGCTTTTTGTCGTTTCTGCACCGAATCAGTAACGTCAGCCTGCAAATGCTATAAAAGCAGTTGCATTTAACACTCTGCAGGACTTTGCATGTCCATTTTATCATCAGTATAGGAAGACAAGAGTACCAGTGGATGCATTTTATCCCCTTATCACCATGTGTCACACTTAAATGATTGTAACAGAGAATAATACATGATGCTAGTCTCTGAAAATAGGATGACAGGGATACTCCAGACCCTGACAAAACCAAGGATACATGCACCTGTAAACAAGCTCATTATCCTTCTCTGCAATCACTTACTCCATGATTTTAATCTTTAAAAGGCAGAATGCAGATATCACAGTGCCTTAAAATAGTTTACATTTTACACTTTCATTGGTAAGAAGGGAGATACTTCATCTTTCTCATTGTGAAGAGCTGGTTTGTCAGATCAAGTCCTCCCTGTTTTCTGTCTCTGCTGTCAAGTGCTCGTGTCCTTCCTGCTTCCTCCAAACGCTGCCAGCTAGCACTGAGCTTTTTAGCAGAAACACAGAGTGACACAGCTGCTCATCAAGGCCACAACCAGAGCTCATGTGCTCAGTATCTCAGCCACCCCCCCCCTCCCCTGCCCCGCTCCTCATGTCCAGAATCAGGCCAGCTCTAACACAGTGCATCAGTAGTAGCACTGCAGCATTGTCAGGCTTCATCAGACTGATGGCTGCTATCACAGACGCCGCCGTGGCTCGCTGTGAGAGATCCTCGTCATCTTTTCACGGCAGTTTCATCTGTCATTATGCCACTACCTGGTCGAGTTGGTGGGGCGTGGGGGGGGAATGTGGCACCGTGCACGCAAAATAAATCTGGATTGACAGGTCACCTTAGAGGTGGAAGTCTGCAGAAGTTCCATGCAAACTTGACTCAGCTCTGTCCTGAAAGTGACCTCCTTTTTTTTTCTGTAATGCAAAGTTTGGAATCCTCTTTTCTCTTCAGGAAGTCACAAATACATTTCTCTGAACTGCATGGCATGCGTACAGTGTTTTCCCTCCGCTGGTTTCTCTCAAGCCAACCCGGCAATTATTCACCGGTGAGGCTGCAGGCAGCAAAGCAATGAGGGGATTTATGCAGATAGAATGCACAAGACACCTCGATGAATCATGTCTCCGTGCATGTAAATTTGAGCTTGTTGATCCACAATGATGATGTATGTGGCCCTATCCAAACTCTTAGTTACAGGACAAAGTCATAACTCTTTGGCTTGTTTACACAACGCTTCCCCCCCCCCCCCCCGTGCGCGTACGCACAAGCAATGAGCATCTTTTTCTCCACCCGAGCTGATTATACAAACCATTCACAGCTGCAGCCCCGGGATCAAGTGCAAGTGTTTATTCATATGCTAACAGGAAGTGGACACGCACGATAGCTCAATCCAAACCTCATTGCTTTGATCACTATTTAAAAAAAGGGTAGATAATTTCTTTATTTTTAAAACGAGTAAAAAAAGTTTTGTTTAAGGCAAATCACATGTATTTGTATAAGAATCAAGTGCATTTACAAAACTGGATGCATCAGCTTTTAATTAACAATTTACTTTATGTCCTTTAACCTCCCACTTGCTCGTCTGGCTGCACAGTTTAATTTTGCACGGACACAGTCAGAGCGTTAATACAGACATCAGAAGGAAACATCAGGTTGTTGTGCTGACTCAGGGCCTCTGCTGCTCAGATTTACATTTGGGATTATCTGTTTTGTTTCTCTGCTAGTTTGTTAATGACTTTTTGTAAAGTCAGCCATGCAGCGTGTTTTTACTGCAGGACAGACTTCCTCCAACAGCTCAGATTTTGTCTTTAAACACATGAAGATGCACACTTCAGGATAAATGCAAACAGGGTATATGTGTGTATGAGTTTTGGTCTATTAGTTTTGCAGATATTCACAAAAAGCAAGTACATTCTTGTAAAAAAAAACCAAACATGAATGTGAAGTATGTATGAATAATAAATCACATATGTAAACAACTGAGATCAACATCTGGCTGTTTTTTATCATCCTCATGTGATTTTTTTGTCTTCTTCTCACAGCCAAAGACAAATCAGAGAAGATATTCGCCTTGTCTTTCGTGAAGTTGATGAGGTACGATGGGACGACTCTGAGGGACGGCGAGCATGATCTCATCGTGTACAAGGTAATTGAGAAATAATCCCATAATGCAGTTAGCCGGCGGCCTGTTGGGTCCTGGTAAGTTCGTTAGGGGCCGCCTACCTGCTGACCGGCCCACACTCCTCATGACACGACCGTGACAGAGATGAGTCCTGGGTGAAAAACTGGCCTCTCTTATTAGCCTCTAATGTAATAACGGCCTCACTGCTGTCTATTTAGGCTTGTGCAGTCGGTATGCATCAACCCCCACAGTAAAATGAAATTACATTCCAATTAAAACCCTTGTATAATTATATTTTGCATTATAGTTTCTATTTATGTTAATTAAAAAGTTTTTTTGTCAGGAAAAACTCCCCCAGTTAGATTTCGTTGTTTCTTTTTGTTTTGCATTGCTGTTGACTTTCAGGAAAAAAAATGAGTCATTGTTGGTTTAAACAAAAGCAGACATAGATTTCAGCTATTCTGAAAAAAATAATGAGACCCTGGTTGAGCTGTAAATTGTGAATTTGCTGATAAATTGACTGTGTTCTAACCCGGGGGGAAAAAAAAAAAAAAAAAAACAGGCAGAAGCAAAGAAGCTGGAGGACTCGTCTCTGTACCTGAACCTGCCTGCTACAAAGCTGGAGTTGGAGGAGAAGGGCTACTCCGCCACGGGGAAAAGCATCCAGAACCTGGGCAACTGCACCATCAGCAAGGACTACTTCCAGATCTCCACCCTGGTCTGCTCCACCAAGCTCACACAGAACGGTAACAGCTCCTACACATCAGTCTGCATTTGTTTTTTTTTTTCTTGTCCTCTGGAAAAGTTTGCATTTGCTTCTCAACATAATGCTGCTGCGATCCACCTTCTCGCAGAACGTAGGAAACTAAATTTGTGTTCAAGGTACTTTATATTCTGCTGAATTCCACAGACTGGAGACTGTATTAATCTGTACAAGTAAGAAAGAAACTGGTGTAAACAAACAACACCTGTGTATGTTTGCTTATGTGCACACCAGAGGAACATCAATTCCAGCAGTCATCATTCTCACATTTACTTCAGTGAGATTTGTCAGTGTATTTCATCTGAGAACCAGCTTTTTGACCTTGACCGACTGATTATATATGCACAGTGGCCATAATATCCACTTAATGCAGGACTCCGGGGTGTCTGCCATCCTTCGCTCCCTCCGCCTGGTCTCTACACGTGTCCATATGTTTGACATTTACCCTCGCTGAAGGATTTTCCTCTTCTAACCTACTTTCTCTTCCTCAGCTCCCTCCCATCAGTCGAGGCTCATTCGGTAGATTTCAGTCCGTCTCTGCCGGCCGAGCGGACGACAGCTCTGCTCTGTTTGCTGCTGTCAATCTGTTTGTAAATCCCAGACATGGCTGTCTCGGTGTGGATTGTGTGAAAAAAAAAAAAAAAAAAAAGCTGGTCTGATGTGTGCGAGTGGTCAAACACTCCCAAATCCGATTTCACAATTCATTCGAAAAAAATACAACCATCCCGCAGAATGTCGCCTTTTGTTTTCCTTTGCACTTGATGCATTGTGCATCCTTCTTTCTTTCTTTTTTTTTTTTTTTGTTCAATTTGTATGCAGGTCTGAGTCACCATTTTAATCAGAGCCAAAATGAAAGCTTCCTCATTCCTCCCAGTGTTTTCTTTGGCCAGAGCCTGAAAGAGAATGAGAATGAAGAAGAGACAGATTCACTGCAGGCTAAAACTTTGACTGGAATTGAAATTAATTGCTCCTCTTGCCCGAAGCAACACCCTGTTTTAAATAAAGGAGTGCATCATGTCCTTATGTTTTTATTCATGGTAATGCAAAGATGATTTTTTAATAGTCAAACAACAGCGGGGGGGGGGGGGGGGGGGGGGTTTGT
>JAPZDY010000014.1:6543412-6567663 GCA_029783645.1 Ctenochaetus hawaiiensis | reverse complement strand
GACAGACATGCAGGCGAAAAGTCATAAAAAACTAAAGAAACTCTCACAAAAGGCACAGACATAGTGACTGTGAGGCAGCAGCAGGGCCAGCAGACACAACATCATTAAACTTGGAGTGACACTTTACAAAAACACACATTAAACAGGTGGGAGTTCAGTTGTTGCAGAGAACAAAGTAAAAACCAGACATCCTGTTAAAATTGGCTTCTTCAAGGAGTAAACAAATGCAGTTTACGTTCTATCAGAGAGAGGCAGGAATCGCTAACTGAATCAAAGTCAAACAACCTCTTTGAAATCCGCGTTTCAGTCTCTCCCCCTCTCCTTCTGTCTGCAAAGCGAGGTGAAGGTGTTGAGTCGTGCATATTAAAGCGCTAAAAATACAGGCTGAGATGAGAGAAGATTAAAGCCGGATTTCATTTGGAGGTTACGAATGGATCCAGATGTTCAGAAATATGTTCCTCCAACTGGAGTTTAAGCTTTTTTCACATTGTTGCATCAACTTAAGTCAATAACAACATATTTTTCTCTCATAACAACCTCATTTGAACATTGCTTATTACTTTTCACATATCTTCAGATATAAAGCGCGTGCAGTAACAAAGAGTGGATCGTAGCAGGTGACGTCCAGCGTCCTACATCTGTACGGCTAATCAACCTGCTTGAGACAGACTGGCACTGCTGCTAATTTGCACAGATGCTGTATAAACACCCCAACCCACCTTGGCCGACATTTAGCAGCAGTCAGCGAGAGAGGAAAGTGTCAGCTCGGTTAATCACTCCCATTATTAATGGATGGCTCAGTGATCAGCCGCTGGGTGCTCGCACGTGATGACTTCATTATCCCATCGACGAGCGAATGTAGATCACGTCTCGCTGTATATATTGAGGTTTCGTTGCAGGGAGAACGTCCTTTGTTCCCAGTTTATTTATAACAAGTGCATGTCTAAAGTGGATTTGTTTTATTTTAGTTTTTATCGTCCTTTCATGGTTTTCATTTTTAAATTTGTCAACTTTTTTTTTCCAACCCTAGTTTTAGTTTTTAGTTACGTCTCATTAAATCCACAATATATAGTTTCTGCCACTTGAAGTTTTTAAACAAAAACACTAAAAACATAAGAAGTGGTTTGATGATGTCATGTAGTAGTGTGGGATCATGGGATTTGTTTATTTCACTGTTGAACAGCTTGAACCAAATGAAAACCAGATGAAAATCTATCAGACTGACTCAGGCAGAAACGTTCACAGGTAATAAATTGAGGTTTAATCACATTTCATTGAGTAATTAGTTCCTCACTCTATTACTGGTGTTGCCCTGGAAGGAAGAGGGAAGTGACAAAATAAAATGTACAGTTACTTTAACATAAAATTACAGATTTCGCAGGTTTACAGCAGGTTTGCTGCTTCTGAGACCCGGTATTTTCATCACGTAAAGAGGAGACAAAATCAGCTTAATCAAGTTACAAGGCACATTTAATTACACTTAGCTTCACACAAAGCAAATGCATATAATTCCCACCTTACATGTGGAAAATACTGTATTACATGATGTGGGATGAAGGAGCATTTGAATCAACTAATTAACTCAGAGCTAAAAATGTTTTGCTAATGATTTCTTTTGTTTTTCTGGTCAAGGGTGCTGCACTGAAGTACATTCCCACCATCGTCAATGATGTCAAGCTGGTCTTTGATCCAAAGGAGCTCAGGTAATTTCATGTAATCCATACTCTCATGCTTAATCCCTGTTAAAATGACTCACGGTGCACAATAATAATTTGAGGAGAAAGAATTTAATGATGAGGAGAGTTTGTCATCACGCGGCTCATGCGGCTCTCTCTTCAACATTTGTGGTCCTTTTTTTTTTCTTTCTTTTTTTTAATGGGACCCGACTGAAAATTTGCATCTTTGTGCGAGTTTCTCAAACAGACGGTGTGTTGGCAAAGAGCACCACAGCACCTCATTAAAGCAAATGTTTAGAAAATGCTCAAATTGGACTTAAATGTCGTTTTTTTTCCCTTTTATTCTGGGAAATGAAAGGAGAAATCTTTCCTTTTGTATGCTTTTTTTTGAAGCTTGAATTAAAATTTCATGTTTGGACGTCTCCCTAACAAGCTGATGGGATGTAAAGACTTGGAAACACCAATTACCCTTTTGTCTGGCTCTCTACCTCTGGCTGCTTTTTTGTTCCACAACTTCACATTCAGTCGCCGTGCTGCTGTGATGGCCGCTGGTTAAACATGCCCAGGTTGCCTTGGAAACCTGGCGTCTGCTCCTCTCGAGTGTCCATCTCGGTTAATGTCGTCTGCCGTGAATGTCATCAGCTTGTCTTAGTAATAAGTGACTTCTGAAGTATCGCAAAGCCGATGTTACCAAGTGGAATTTTTAATATGATGTTTTTAAAAAAATGAACAGGAGACGTAGTAATCTACCCTTCCAAATCCTTGGCAAAGTTTTTTAAAATCTGAGGTTTAGTTGAACATCGGCTCCACACAAGTTCTTGAAAGCACTTTGAGCTTGTTGCTGCAGAATCGATGATTCCACCAAAGTGTAGTTTCTCCTTGTTTTCCTCCTTTTGTCTTTGTCTCTTCTTTAAAAACCAAAAGACAAAGGTTGACGAGGTCAGTGTCATTTGCAGCTATTTACCAGACGAAATCTTGATTAGAAGCAGTTGTGCTGCAAAAACATCTTCAGTGGCCGATGAGAGAAGTGTGATGATTACTTTATCATAACAACAGTTTCTTTATCTGCATCTGCAAACTACCTTCACCTGCTGGTCTGAATTATTTCCCACGCAGGTGCAGATCATTTGTCTTAGTCGGCTGTGGTCTTTGCGGCGTGTTAAAGTGCAACTTTTCTGGTTAAGACACAGCAAACGTAATGTCATGTAGCATTAAGCCGCCGCTGCTGTTTGTTATTTAGTAAGTAACTGTCAGTTTGGTTTGTGAGGGTTTTTACAGAAGTGAGAAGACGAGTATCGGTAACCTCGTAGCTAAAGATCCCTCACAAACCCACTGTTGCAGATGTATGCATGCACCAGTTTCAGAAACATTAATGTGTGGAGACTCACAGCTTCACCACCAAATATATTACACATTTTGCACTCCGCTGGTAAACTCGCGCAGGTCTGTATCTTTAGTTTCTTTGTCTAGATTTGTTGGGACTCTCCTGCTTTTGCAGAGAGATGTTTTCTGGAATGCACAGTGAATTTCAAAAGCCTCTCAAAAACTTTGACCACAACTCATCGTGCATTTTTGGGGGGCAGCATTCCAAAACAATTTTTGAGCCATGAGAGAGGACATCACGCTTTTGACAAATGCCTCATGGATGTGCCCTTGATTCTCTGCCCCATTTCAGCGTCTCTAATCTGTTATGCTGAAAGGACACAACACAAAAACAAAACAGGACGGCCTCATTTATTGTGCAAAATATTTATAAAAAGCTTTTTGAAATGTACAGTGAATCAATTTTTTAGCTGCTTATAAATCTTTCAAAACAAGTATTTTTTAGTCCTGATTGTGTCATAATTTAATATGCATCCTGTGAACAGTCATGTCAATGGAAAGGATGCTGCAAACAGGAAAAATCTGCAAGTTGCTTCTGATGGTTAAAACTAAAATGCTTTTTTTCTAATATGTAAGATATCTTCTGTTGAAAGAGAGAAAGAAGAGTGTCTGAATGAAAAGGAAGTCCTTGAAAAGAGGTAGAGCTCTTTGTCAGGTCTGTTTCTCTCAGATTATCTTAAATTAAATCGAAAACATAACATGTTGGAACAAAAAGGGAATGTAAAACGCTTTGTTGCAAGGTTTTACGCGGCCGCAAGCGTTAAAAGATGATAGCACACCTTTATGAAATGACTCAAGAAGTGATATGATAAAGAAAATGCCTTATGTTTGATGATTGAAGCTGTTCTTTACACCATCAGCCAGTTACTAAATTAAACTAAAGAGATGAGACAGGATGCTGACAGGATCTGATCTCCTCTTCATCAAAGTTCTCAGGGGGAAGCTTGATATCGATGCACATTAGTTCAACAAATATTTTACCATCTGAATCACAGCTGACACTGGGATCTGTTTTGGCGGCTCATAGACTGGCGCAAGTAGGGCCACTGCATGTGGGTCTTTTCCAAACCTTGAAATGTGCTTTGCTTGTTCATTTGCAAGCACTCAGCGAGGAGCCCCTTCCATTCGCCCGCTTCCAGCACCTGGGCGGCTGCCACACAGGGTCGCCAATCCCTGCCTCTGGCCACTCGCTCCGCTCCACCGCCATCACAGCCTCGGCAAGGGGAGGTCTTTTGTGGAAAGTGGAAGACTTTAAGTCCTCCGGATCAGTCAGTCTGTCTGCAGAGCAGCATTTCTCTCTTCAGCTCCTTCTCGACTTTAGTGGAGTACGTCGTTCCCTTTGTGACATTGATCCCGTTTTATTTCAATAGAATCAAAGTGTTCAAAGCGTTTATTCTTAATTTTGTCAGTCAAGATAACGATAACTTTTTTTCACATTTTGAGATATTGAAGATAATTAACTGACAGCCTTCCTGAACTTCAGCCAAAAGACTCATATGCTCTCCAGCTATACGGCCAAATGCGTAAAAACTCACAAACTAGCACATTTGTAGGATCAGAGAGACGGACTTGTATCAAGAAAAGCTGATTAAATATTTTGCTAATGCTAATTATAATAAACAGATGATAATGCAGTTTTATCTAGATGGAGGAAAGCTTTTGATTCCAGCTCTTATGAACCCATTCACTTAGCCATAAATCACAAGCCTGGCTCTTCTGACTGCCTGAGCAAAGGTGGCATCAGCTGTTCCTGCTGTTAGCGCAAAACCTGGCTGAGCGGCTGAGCTGGAGGCGACTAAATTGAAGCCTTGGAGGGGGGTTTGGCTCGTTTCATCCCCTGCCAGAACCTTTTCTCTCCTCCTTGAGCCTCAGCTCTCCTGCATAACGAACACCCGGCCTCTTCATTGAGGGGAAAAACTGTCAGCTTTATGTGTGCGCATGAATGCGGATTTATCTTTCACGCTCTGAACTGTTGAATTCTCGTAGTTTGATCTTTTGGGCTGAGATATGTGTCGGTCCAAAAAAAAAGAAAAAGAAAAAGAGAATCATCGGTTCAGAAATATTTAGCTGAATAGTTTGCTCTGGCATATGAGGCTGCATAGAAGCAGACGTCCTTCAGGAAAGCAGCTTTGTGAAACAGAGAAGCAAAATTTAAAGCGTGCTGAAGAAGCTGGAAGTGAAGGTCGTACTCTCCGACACAGGTGTTTTCATTTATTCAGGCTGATTAGACACTCAGGACCGCGTGGGAGTGCAGACTGTGTTTGACTGACATTTTCTCTGTGGCCACTGTCAGTTTTATTCAAACCGTTGGGTAACTAAGACTTTTATGATACAAAGTATTTGGAGTTAGGAGACCTTTGAAAACACTCTGGCAAAGCTCAGTCCAATTTCATCCTTTTTAACCAAAACAAGGGTTGGATTATGTGAGTAAAAAGGTTGAAGATGTTACATTTATGAGTAGTTTGACTTAATATTTTTAGCACAAGGTTTTTGTTTTCTTGATTTTTACTGGAGCTTTCAGTCACGTCTCCTGACCTTCATGAGCAGATGAAGTACACTCAGTTTTCATGGAGATGACATTTCATTACATAACATTTCATTTGCACTTGAATGAAAATCAGATCTGTGTTTTAATATGTTACTGCAATAACAATAGATCCAGTCTTACCTGTGTGTTTACACCCGGAATTTTTTATTCAGTTTCATTCTTGCCTCTCTACGTCTCCTCAGAACTGCATCCCATTTTGCCAAACTGGCCTCTTTTGGCTTTATTGCCAGTTTTATATTGGTTAAAACAAATATTTGTTGGCCGTATCAATGCAGTGTTGTTTACAAATGCTAGGATGTGGTAACAAGTGCATTTATACCTACATAAAGTGCAACCACATTCCACATGCTGATGAAGCCAAATGTTATGGCTGAAAGCTTCAGAAAATTTACAGAAAGTGACCTTTTTGCAGAGATTTCTTTATGAATTCATCATTTGCAAATTCAGTAATAAACCTTCAAAGCTCAAGTTCTTTGTATTAATTTATAGTTCAGTAGCAGTATGTACACTTACATGCTTTGTAACATTCTTTATATTTGATATTTTATCTGTCGATTGCTAATTCAGCATTTCAGCACTTGAGAAAATAAGGGCAAAACTCCGTCCCAGTCACTGATTTACAACATCCGCTGCTGTCCTGTAATCTAATCAGAGCTAACAAAATCTGTCTCGCTGCTCTTAGAGTTCATCCCAGGTCACTTCCTCTGGGTCAGTTCACAAATCTCTATTCTCCTGCTTTATATGTTGTTGTGTCCTCCAAACCCCAGTCAGATTATCTGTAAAAGTAACTGTGTGTGTGTATGTGTGCAGAAGCTTTTTTAATTGCATTTTGGGTGATTGCTCACAATGGGAAGCAGTCAACCAGCCCAAGAAGCCTGATCAGGTTGACCTTTTTGTCTTCATCGTCCTCCCTCTGTCTCTCCATAGCAAACTGTTCACCGAGTTCATCCTGAAGGTTCCCCCGGGTCGCCTGGTGAAACAGAAACTCGACTGTCTGATTGACATCGTCCACAGCGATCTCTTTACTCATCACGGTGAGAGCATGCACACACTCACACACACACACACACACACACACACACACACATTTAAACTGTACTCACACTTCTTTAGTGCATGCACCTTCACTCACAGTGCAGTAATATAGGCAATCACACACACCAGCTGCCTCCCCTAGGCAGCCCTGTGGGAGCCCACAGTAAAGGTCAATGGTGAAACATAGTGGAACTTCCTCTTGTTATCCAGACAGCTGAGCACCCCTGTTGCTAAAATCTCCTGCACTTGTCTGTATCATAACATTAGTATTCCCATCTACTCAGTCTTCAAGTCCCAGCACCTCCTCTTCTCGCTGTTAAACTATTTAATCTTTTATCCTCAAGTGTGTTTATTCGGTCATTTCTGTTCTCGTTTCATTTGTCTCACTCCATCAGCACTCAGCTGCAGCACTCATGGTACACTTCAGCACCATCTTACAGTATGTTTTGGTTGTAGTAATATGAAAAATGAAGAGCAGGGAGGTAAAAGATGGTTAACAAGAACCTGCAACTGCAGCCTCCTGCAGCCAAGCTAGCCTGCGGCGTCCTGAGGACAGGGCGCTGCTCCAGCGATGGTGGAGGAGGAGCCTGGCACTTTGCTGGAAGCAGCTTTCCTCTGAGGCCGTGTTAGGTTAGCTCCTGATTTAGAGACACACACACACACACACTGGCCAATGGTGGTAAATTAGATGCAAAGTTCCCAGCCCAATAAAATGGCAACAGTGATTTAATGTGGCTGACAGGGCCAACACATGCCTCAGAGCAGTTGACTAAGGAAGTGGACAGCAAAAATTATCCACTTGCACGACTGCTCTCAGCTTGGGTCATCAGCAGATGTTCAGTTCAGCGTGAACGTTCAGAAAACAGGATTTGGACAGGAAGTAATGGGACGTTTGTCCTTTTGAATAATGGCTCATATTGAAAATAACAGTGTAAATGTCTCAGCCTTCGACGTAATGAGCCAGTCCTTTCATACTATAGCAAATTGTCTGATTGGTGGTTTAGGCCGGTTTAGTGATTTAATATTGAAGGCCAGTGCTCAGTGCACGGTCCCCTGCTCATTACAATTGATCTGTTGGTGTAATTATGGACAGCCAAGCCTCCCTGTTGCTTGAAAACGGCCTGTTGATTAGCAGGAAGACTTGTTGCTGTGATGTTGATATAGCCTTTCCCGCTGCTCGGTTCGCACAACAGCTCCACGCGCTGCTGCTTTCAACATCTTTAGTGGTCTTTAAGGTGCGTGTGGGTTTTTTTTTTTTTTTTTAAACGGTGCAAACCAGTGATGGAGAACGCTTAATCGCCAAGTGAAACTGTCCTTTCCGCATAAGCATCAAGCTGAGCTCCACTTTGGAGATGTTTTATAGCAGATAATAACCACAGCAATGAGCAAATGAGTCAGCCAGGCAGTTTTAAAGGTGGTCTAATCAGCTGCAGTGAGTGTATGTGCTGCTGGGACTCATTATTATGCGCATCCTGATCCCCCGGGTGGTCCCCGAAAACGCCAATTCCAAAGTGAAATGTACTGGAATGCTGTGAGCAAACGGATGCCCGTGACGGCCCACCTAGCTGGATGCTCAACCTGCAGCACAGAGTTTTGTCAGCAGACTCCACATGCTCATCAATAAGCGCCGAACATGTTCACTGATGGAAGTGTTTTCTTTCCTGCAGGCTGCACAGTGATGAGCATTAGCTGTTTTGTGTAAAATCAAATTCTCTGATGGGCTCTTTTCTGTTCAAAATGATGACTTTGCACAGTAAGATGGTTTCTTTTTCTGCATGCGCTTCATCCGCATGTTTGAAATTGAAATCCTGCGTCTCGGATCTGATTGGTATTCATACTCAGCTCCCTGCTGCCCAGTTCCCTTCACCAGTGAAAACTTAATGAACTCGGAAAAGACAGAAGTTTCTCGTTTTCTTGTTTTATTTAGGAGGCACGGCGTTGTGTCACCTTCACTGTTGACGCCGTGAAAGGAGAGAGCGGGACGGGCGCATAAATCACTTGCAAATGGGGCTCATTGAGAGAGAACAAATATGTCAGCTGCTCTCCTGGTCTGTGTTAAAGAGGAAAACCACTGTAGCGGCCAAAATCTGTTTGTGCTGGAAGTTTGAAGAGAGCGCTCATGGCCTAGCTTGATAGTTCCAGTCTGCTTGTCCTGCTGCTACTGGTGTGCAAGTGTGTGAGCGAGTGTGTATGTGCACTCACATGTCCATTTATGAGTCTGTGTGTGTGTGTGTGTGAACATGCCTGTGTGATACTGTTTGTGTGTATCTCAGGTTTGGAGGTGGGCTCCTGTAAAAACAAAGTAGTAAACACTGCACGCAGTGTCAGACCGGCTCAGATAAGAGATTTGCTTTTGTGTTCAGGCCCCTGGAAGATTACAAAAGCAAATAGACACATATACAGAGAACAACACACAGTTTCACTTTAAGCCGTATCAGCTTGGTGCTCTACTCCGCAACTCAAGAAAATATTTCAATGCAGACACGGATGTTTCCAGTTAACGTATGATGAGGCGGCTCTTAACTTCTGTAATGTTTCTTTCAGATTTTTGCCAGTAAAAGCTCTTTTCTGTAGATAATAGCTGTATTATAAAGCAGCCTCTCCTCAGTACGGCTGTCAGACAAAAGAGGCTGCTCAATAATGATGTGTGGAGCTTCTTCAGGTGTTAAGTCAGAACATTTTCATGCTCCAAACTCTGAGGCTTTGCACTGACAAGATAAAAGTAAATGGCTGCTGCTCAAAGCTGCTTTTTGGGTAGAGCCGCCACACCAGAGCACCAGGGTGCAGCCCTTGGGTTAATGTTGACCATTGGCACTGGCCCTGACAGCGATTTAAAAAGGAAGCTTTTTTTTTTATTGTTCAATATAAATGTAAACATGCAGACACTAAAAAGTGGGTAGAATTCCAGCTGAAATAGACGTAGTGCCACAATCTACATGTGGTAAGTCAGACTTGAGGAATTTGATATCACAGCCATTATTGGACCAATTAAATGAGTTTCCTGTGCAGCCAGTCATAATATTCTGGCTCCTTAAATTTGCACGTAGTCATCAAAAGTTTTAATAACCACTAAACTACACTGATGAGGACTCGTCTTATTGCTGATGGGGCTCTAAGGAAGACAGACATGGTGGGTCTGGTACTTGGTTTCAATATGTTGACGCAATTGGATGGATTTGTTTAAATCCAAATGACCTTGGTGATCCTGTGATCTTTTATCAGTGGATTTCCACCCTTCCAATGCTCAAGTTTGTGAGGATAAAGCTACAAATGATGGTTGGATATCCATGTAATGTGCATCGGTAATCAGAAGATTAATATTCTGGATTTAAATGACCTCCTGCCCTGTCCTGCAGCACCACACGCAGGCGGGATGGTCCAAATTTTACACAAGACACCTAAAAAAAATGAGTAGAACTAATTGCAGTAAGGTGTGAGGATGTCAGTTAGGGTTAGGGTTTTATCTGATTACAACCAGTTGCTTTTGTGTGCAGCTTGTAATAGACGGATTACTGTGAAAATGAGAGAGCAGTTTGATAATCCTAAGAGGATAATAAGCCTCATGTGTTTGGTCACAAAGTTACCTTTCCTGTTGCACCACTCTCAGGAAAAATTGGAAAATTGACGTGCAAATATCGGTCCACTCTCTCACTCATTAAAGGATGAACTATTCGATTCGATGTCATTAAACCCTCACTGAACTGCAATCGTTGAGTTCTAAACACCTGCCACTTTGTTCTCGAAGCCTCTCGAGTGTCTTTTCGAGTATTTCTTCACATAAACACTCTGTTCCAGCAGCTCCGTGTTCGGATGATGTCATTCGATAGCATAATTGTGAAGTAATGATTTATCATTTGGACCCAATTGTAGTTGATATACAATCTTCACTGAGGAGCTTCCCAGTAATTATTTTTGCATTAGGATTATTAAAAGATTGAAAATGAGTCCAGCAGCTATGAAGGATTTCCTAGATTGATGGAAGAGAATTGCGGCGTAAGTGATAAACTGATGGATGCCAGAGTCATAAAAATGTAATTTCGAATTCTCTTGAAGTCCTTATTTGTTTAATTTCTAATGATAATTTGTTTAAATGATATTTTTTCAGTGATGTTTTATTACAGAGCCTCATTCTGAGAATGGAGCTCTGAGTTATGACTTATAATTATTCCCAGTTAAATGGAAACAGTGTCTGAATACATGAAGCATTCTCCTTATTTAAAATATGCTGCTCTTTGTGTGCAGATGTGATGTGTTGATGCATGTTGGTTGAAAAGCTTTTCCTTTATCACATGTGCGTCTTCATGAAATCGCTCCATGCTGTTCAGTTTTCCTTAAAAAAGTGTCTGAGAATTCAAAATGCTGATTGGATTCCTGCTCAGTTCGTATGTGTTTTGTCTATGAAGAGGTCAGCAAAGTTCACGCTCTTCATTATGGGATGCATCCTGCTGTTTATCACCATGGCCTTAAGCGGTATCGACAACTGGCAAAGCTTAATGGTATCTGCGTGTGTTTTGATGAGTAATGAGTTTAAAATTCCGTTCTATGTGAGTTGATGGGCTTATTAAAGCTTCAGCATTACCTGTGAAGCGAAGCGACTGTATTGATCGTGGATTGAAGTCCACAGCTGAGTGGCCATCGAGAGCAGCATCGTTTCTGCACCCGGTTATTATACGAAGATTGTTATTTGAACTGTCGTCCAGTTGATAAGCGATGGTCCAACTCATCTCACCGCTCTTTTGTTCTCATTTTTTTCTTTTATTATGACATTATTATCAATATTTCATGTTTGTGAGAAAGACAGTGTCATTGGGACATTTATTTAGTTTTTATTTCTATAACATTTTGTCTTTTTTTTTTCATTATTGTGCTTGCAGAGGGGTTATCAATTTTTTCAGCGCCGACAGAAAATCGCTATGTGATTGCTTTCCTCTCCATAAATCTATAAAATACTCACTTAACCCCCGAACTGATACTTCCCGTCTTCTAAATTGAACCAAACTAACTGTGGTATTTGTCCCCTAGCTTCAAATAAGGCCCCCCCCCAACACACACACACACACACACCCATACATACAAAAATGCCACTAAGATTGAAATCAGAAGGTTTAATAAAAAATATGATAATTTTGTGGCCGACTGCCACCGTGTGAATACCTTGTGGGTTATCGCTGCTGTCCTCCGTGTCCGTTTGCCAACCAAATTCTCTTCCCTTATCATATGGAAATTCTCCTTTTGATGTTGGTGTCAACATCAGGTTGCGTGTTGAGAGGAATTTTAATTGTGGCTGCTACTTCGACAGAGTTTACCAGAAAGTTGTTGGTTTTGCTGCTTTTACTAACTTTATTTTAAATGCAAAAAAGATACTTAAAGTATGTCAAAATCTCTTAACTATGCTATTTTTTCAATTAAAACTTTCACACTTTAGCTCTACAAAAGTGCAGGTTTCTCTGTCTTCATATTCAAAGGGAGGATTTCGATTGGCTGTGCTCTAAAGATGTTTGTGGCTCTCGCTGGATTTTCCTCTGACAGTCACGCTGTTGTTCTGTAACTACTCCAAGGAATCTTGGGACATTTTGCCACATTCAGTTTGTCTAATAAATTCATTCTGTGCATTGTTTTAATTTAATCCTCTGAGCTGCGAGGAAGCCATTAACAAGCTGCGTTTTCACCGAAGAGCGCGTCAGGAGCATATGCTGCGCTGCCGTGTGCGATCTGTCATCTGCTTCATGTGTTGAGCCTCGTTGTCAACCTCTGTGTCTCTGTGTCTGTGTGTGTGTGTGTGTTCGGTGGTGTTCCCCGCAGATTGCCGCGAGATCCTCCTGCCGCTGATGACAGACCAGCTGAAGTTCCACCTGGAGAAGCAGGAGGAGCCGAAGGCCTGCTGCCAGCTGCTTAGCGACATCCTGGAGGTGCTCTACAGGAAGGATGTGGTGAGGAACTAAACTCTGCAGCTTAAAAGTGCTTTTATTTCCCTGTGGTGTAAAACAGCAGCATCACGAGAGGACGCACGCCTCCCTCCATAAGGAATAAACAGTTTTTAAATGCAGTTATTTGACTGAAAAGCTACTAATCTGTGTGCTGTTTTTAATTCATTTTAATTGCCCTGCACGGCTTGAAACGAGCACATTTTTACAACAGTGCTAATTCACTAACCTGTGGAGTTGGCTCGACTCAGTAATTCACTGCTCAGGACAGCTGGAGGCCATCTTTGACACCGTGAATGTGCTCCAAGAACATGTTGATGAGCTTTGCTTCTGTACTGTTTGAGAGCCAGAGTGCCTTCAAAGCATTTCTGGTCTACCTGATGATTAAGCAGTCGTTTTAGTCCAGAACAAAAGCAGTAATGTAGTCAGTCAAGCTAATGATTTTTTAAAATTGATTCTTAATTTAATTTATATCTCTTTTAATTGTTTTCCATTGAATAAATTAATTGTTTTGTTTCTGAGTTACAAAAAAATAGCCACAACAGCAAGTTAGCAGACCTCTTCAAATTAAAACTGGCTTTTTTTTTGTTTGGTCAGTAGTTTAAACCCTCAAATATTCAAACTGCAAATACAACCACCACAAGCAAACATTGGCAATTTTGCTGAATGAATGCACCAAAACAATTTCTTATCAAATTTGTCAAATTTCAATTAAATTATGTATTTGCTGAATCACATTTTTCAGTTTAGTCCACATCCCTCACACCAAGACCCCACAGTCACACACACACACACACACACACACACACACACACACACAAAATCTTTACAAGCATGTCTCATCCTCCTCCATCCTCCTCCACCCAGACCCCCAATGTTCTCCCTGAGGCCCACTCACACTCCCCCCTCGCCAATGATCACCATGGCCTGGTGCTGCCACACTCCTCCCTGCGAGGGATTATCCTCCTCCCTCAGCTGCTCTGCCTTTCACTCTCCTTCTCTCTCTCTGTCTCTGGTTTTTGCTGCTTCCTCTCTCTGCCTCACCATCTTTTTCATACCTGCACTGCACACTTTCATAGACTTCCAGGCACATTCAGATGAGAAAAGCAGTAGGACAGGAAAGAAATCCCCAGTGGAAACTTCTGGTTTCTAAGTTATCAAACAGCTTGTGCCTTGTTAGAAATAAGGACTTCATTGTATAATTTCCCCCCTAAGCAGCTAGATAGAAAAAAAGAGTTTTTCTGCATGTGTTTGGTTTGTGTAGGAAGTTTGCAGAGGCTGGGAATTGTGGCTTTTTAACAAGATTTGTATCACACAATGTCTAAAGCACCCTCCTTAGATAGTTTCTTCTCTCCTCTGTGGTTTTATGATTGTTTGTTGTACGTGTGTGTAGGTGCACATGCATGATTTCTTTGCAGAAAAAGCTGTAAATTATTAAGAGTTTAGGTTGTTGCGTGAGAGCTCAGTCAGGTAGACAGGTAGAGACAATAAAAGAAAAAACTGCACCATGCTTCCTCAAACTCACCACTGAGCAAAGCCAAGAAAAACTGTGACCCATTTATGGCAACAGTACAACTGCCCCATGGGTGTTATTCCCCTCCAAAAGCAAAAATTGTCATCATTTTGGCTGAATCGGCCATATCTGTCAGGTCTCTCAGCACCAAAGTATCTCCAGAGTTTAAGTTTTTTTTTTTTTAAAGATGCAGAATAAATGTGTGTCATAGCTTTTGAAAAAGACAAACATATTCTTTGTTTTGTAATTTTCAGAATTGGAACATTTTTACCCCTTTGTTTTGTTTGAATGATGTTTTAAAACCCTGCAAACAAATTTAATTAAAATTTGATTGAGAGTTAAGCTAAGCTTTGGTGATCTTTTCTGCATGTTTTTCAGTATTTTTGACCTTTGCTCTATAGGGACGTGTGTTTCTGTGCAGATGACTAGCTAAATGTGTGTGAAAAACTCTTGTGTCGAGCTTCTCAGGTTCTATAGGTTTTTTTTCTTACTCATCAAGTTTGCTTCAAGTTTCAGCTCTCTAAATCGATTGTTAACCAGATTGAACCACCTATTACAAAAACATGAGTAGCCTTTATAGCACAAAGTGTGATGCAGCAAAACGACTTTTTTCCAAAGGGAAAACCTCACTCTGGTCTTATTTTTCTGACTTTTGTGATTTCTGAGCAACTTAATGAGCAGAATGACTCATGGAAATAAAATCAGCTCTGTGGGATGACTTTAAATACATTCTGCTAAATTTATCAAACTTAGGATTTTAGTGCAAAAAGCAGGTTGTTGGAATATGGATAAATGACTGTTTTAGTGGCCTGAACATGTGCCTGTGTTTGTCTGCAGGGTCCCACTCAGTGGCACGTTCAGATCATCATGGAGAAGCTGCTGAGGACTGTGAACAGGACGGTCATTTCCATGGGCCGCGATTCCCCTCACATCGTAAGTCTGATGCAGCCATTAGCTCGCGGGCTGTCTCTCAATCTGTGTTTTTTTTTTTCCTTTTCTTTTCTGCTTGTTAACACACATCGCACATCGACTCGTACACTCATGCACGCACAAACACACACAGAATCCAATTTAGAGGCCCCCCTGTACCACAACTAGCTGAGCTCCCACAGGCCCACTGCAGCTCCAATCCCATTCCAAAGCTATCATTAAAGGTAAAGTCTACCTTGGTGGAAAGCTTTCACACAACCTCAATCTGAGAGAGCGGCTTTGATCTGCTGCTATCGTCCTCCAGCCGGCTGTTTGTGTGCCGATTGCTCTGTTTTTGTTTTTTCCACTCCTTTTTGTCATTTTTTTTAATGTCTTTTTGCCTGTTTCTGTGTCTGATCCCTCGCTTATTAGAGCATTTTTGACATTCTGTGCTGTGATCTCATCAGTGTGCGACCCCCTCCACCTCCTCTGCTGCTGGTAGCGTCCTTCATTGTCTCAGCTTGATAGCTTTTCATGCACTTATCCATTTTCATACGTCCAGAGAGTCCAATAAATGTCAGCTTCTGTGTCCTTTACCTCATGAATGTCACCTTCTTTATTCTTTGATTAGCTCTATTGCTTCCAGTTTATGCTTGTATTCATTGGTAGCTTGTGACAAGACCTTTAAGGGAATAAACAAAGTAACTTTTACACGCGGTTTTATGGCGGAGATTCCTCTGAGGGCACTTAAAGGTACTTTAAAAGAGGTAAGTGATGAGAGAGACAGTTTAGTTTGTATTGGAAAATAGGAGAACGTGTGATGCTGGATGATTACATTGATACCGTTACTGATTGGTGCAGCACCCTTCCTCCTTCTCCTCCTCCTCCTCCTCCTCCTGTCTTGGGCTGTTTATTGAGTGTGTGTGTGCAGGCCCAGCATGCTCTCCGTCTGTGGAGCAGCAGGAAATGGCATCGACTGTTTAAAATGAAGCTTATCTGCTTTTATTACCAGTCACCGAGCCACAACAGCAGAGGGTGATTTAATAAAGCCAACAGTAGCCAGAGTAATCACACACTAATCATCCAGTGTGTGTTTGCGACCGTGTGTGTGTGTGTGTGTGTGTGTGATATGTCATAGTGCTTTAATACATCAGCAGCACTCATCCTTTGTCCCCTGCGTCCTCTTACTCTTTTCTTCTTTCCTCTCTCTCCCTCTCTTGTGTTTTCTTTCTCGCTAAGTTGCAGTAAAGGGATTTTGCATCACAGAGTTTCCTCTTGCCGTTCGTTCATTTCATCTCCTCCTCCGTCTAAAGTTATTTCAGCAGTGCACCAAGTAAATTGCATAAATGGAGAGCCCTGGTGTAACAGATCGCCAGCGTGCATGGCACTACATAATGTATAGCTAATGAAGCCATGAGTTGAGCCGAGGCCTCCCTGCTGCCCTCTCTCTCTCTCTCTCTCCCAGCCAGCTGCCCTGCAGGGGGGGTCTCCGACTCAGACTCAGACTCCCACTGACTCTCCCTCTCCTGCTCTACAGTCTTTTCATTTTCATGCCAGTTGCACAGACTCTGCATCGTCCCGCCTGGCTCTCGGTCAGAGAGTTTGGAAAGTCGGATTTTGGAAAAGATGTTAGGACTCGCACCAGCTGCCTCAGCTGCGGCTCGCCCCTCCACTCCTGCCAGCTCTCTCTCTCTCTCTCTCTCTATTATTTCCTCTCTGCAGTGGGGCTCTTTTGATCACGCTCCTCAGATCTGGAACCTGCCTACCACTTTGTCTAAAAGGCTATCAACACTCACGAAAGGCAGCAATATGCACGTCTCCTCCCTGCAATATTACACTAAGAGCATCCATCCGTGGCGTAGGTGAAATGGCGTTCTCTGCTCCCAGCAGTGGCTGCTGAATGGCGTAAAAGCAGACCGGCCTCCTTTCCGGTTAATGAAACTGCTCTAGCCGTGACCCCCTGTGGGCCTCATTGAGACTATTAGCTTAGTATACATGTGCTGCTGCCCTCCACTTTATCCCCCTCCCTCATACACGGCTTGCTATTGTCCCTGCTGACCTCTGCCTTTATATGTGGCTGGCCACTGTACTTGACTGCTTTGACATTTCTAAGTGCCTGCATAATATTTAGCGCGAGTGTGCAGCGTTTTCATGTCACCCGGTGAGATTTAGAGGTCACATCAAAGCTTTGTCTTTTCCTGAAAGCTGCTGCTGCTTTATTGCTCAAACACTATACATTATACAGTACTCTGGACAGAAGACTGCATTGGAAACCAGGTCCCTAACTCACTATTTAATGATCAGTAAGGTTGGTGTGAATTTTTAACAGCCACGAGACCCAGTTAGCGCTGCCAGAAGTGCCGTCGCTTTCTAATCAGAGGACTGTTGTTGCCGCTGCTGGGCTCTGCTGCCTACTCTGCAGGCAGATTCCGAGCTGCTGCCTCACACAACACCGCAGCCAACCACCGACCTTGTTCTTGTGAGTGGCAGCCTCTTACATTTAGATTTATGCATTAACGTTCTCCTCTGTCTCCCTCCCTTCCCTCTCTCTCTCTCTCTCTCTCTCTCTCGTCTCTTTTCTGTCCTCTCTCCTGGTGGTGGACACAGAATGTTGATGAGAGTGATCACAGTGACGGCTCGGGGGCGTCTGTTTTGTTGTTTGTTGTCACTGCAGTGCTGCGCCTGTTAGCAACTTGGACACAGCATCGGCGCACATTTGCCGCGCCGGACATCCCAGCAGGCCGCGTTATTTATATTCATGTCCATCCTCGCACAGGTTGAGATGAGTCCTTGTGAATACATTTACATTAGGATAGTAGCAGAAACAGTTCGCCTGTCCCTGCTGAAATTACCGAGTTCTACCTTTATGCCCTTGAATTACATTTTCCTCTAGTTAAAGCTTCTGAATGAACCCTGCAGATACGCATGGAAATTAAGCTGCTGATGGAAAAATCTGTTACACACTTACTCTGCAACCAAAGCAATTGAACAAGCTTTTGTGTTTTCTCTTATTCTGTCATGTTAGCCGGACTGACCTTTGCATATTTTATGAGTCGTCGGCATCGCCTTAATATTAAAACTAATCACAAATACCTGACAGATTTGAGGGTAAATTTAAAATATTGATAGCCGGCATTTTTTTAATGTTACATAAATGACCTATTGAACTTTTCATAGCTGCTTTTTTGCACACAGACTTACAACAGGTTATGTTGAGGGTTGGCTGCAGTGCTTTATGGTAACCTGGCCATTTTCCTGCAGTGTGCAGACAGAAGTGAGTGGAAAGCTGCAGAGGAAGGACTCTGTTATTGATTGACAGTATGGGGCTGACCAGCAATAAGGGCTGGATCTCCTTCTTTTTGCTGCATGCACTCACTCTTGAACACATTGCAACAAAGCTGTCTGAATGAGGTCTATTAAGACCACAGTCCTCCCCTCCCATCTCCGGCTCTTTGTATCGCTCGCTCTCTTTATCTTTGCGTCTCTGTATCTGTTTCTGTTCAAATATTCCTCTCAGCATCTCCTGGCTTTTTTCTCTTTCTGTCCTCTCTTCCCTCGCTCCTGCTGGCCAGACTGCTGCAGAGCTCTTACAGAAAAAGAAGCATAGTGAGATATGGCACTGCATCATAATGCCTCAAACATGCACTTATCGCTCACTTGCTGCACCTCTCGTTCTCCCTCTCTCTCTCTCTCTCTCCTGTGCTGAAACTTTGACTGAGCATCCTCTTGGGTTTATTGACCCTGACGACAACTCATGTCAGATTTGTGCTCGCTGTCAACACCATGTGAAAACCCGCTGGGACTCATGTGGTGATGCTCTCCAACCTCAGAAAAAAAAATGGAGGACTGCGGTTAAAGGGTGTACGAATACGAGGTATAAAGGTGCGCTGGGAAATCTTGTTTGTATCCTCAGTGCTGCAGAGCTAAGAGAAGCCTCGTGGAGATGGCCCTTCCACGGATGAGAGGAGCGCAGGGGGGGCAGCGCTGCCCGTGAGCAACATTAGTTCCAGCACCTTTGCGCATTCGTGCTTCCATGTGCAGGGTGACTTTGCATCTCTGAGGCATAAACTCAAAGCTTTGCCCCCAGTTTACCTCCACCTCTCTGGATTCTTTATGAACTTTGAGCAGGTGCATGTGCATGTGCACACCCCCAACGGATGAACGTGCTAGACCGAGTTAAAGAAAGGATGACTGGGCTGTAAGCGTAAGCTTCAGATCAGAAGCAGGTTCTGTAGCAGGTTGACGTCCTGCACCAGAAAACCTCTGCTGCTCATCTCCCTGTTGTATTCTGCTCTCGTGCTGTGCCACCTCACCACATCAAAAAGATGCAGGAGCTGATCCTGGGTGGATTTTTCAACTTCATCCCCTGCTTTTCATCACAGAAAATTGGAGTGATTTTCTTTTGCATACAGAATTTCAAATTAGACCTGAATGAAATCCTCATTTACAGGGTTGGTTCGCCTAAAAATTACAAAACAACATCTTTCCTCACTCAACCAAAGAAGCAGCCATGCAGAGACTTTTAGTTTTGTTCGCTTCAAATTTTCTGCTGACGCCCGACTGCAGTTGAGGTGAATTATATTCTGTTTTGTGGTGCTCGCAGCTTTGAAAAAATTACATAAATATATTCAAAAGCAACAGATCCTTCCAGAAAAGAGCGAAACTGACCCGGGATCACTCAGACATCACAAATCAGGGCAAATATCAGCTGCTAATGTGGTCGAGCCGACTCTTCCGCCTGTCTTTACCTTTGATGAAACTAACATCCTACGTCGCTTCTCGCTTTGCAAATGATACTCAGTCTTCTCCATACTTCGAGAGCTCTGTAGATGTCTGTTTTTATTTTTCATATTTTGCATATTAAATATCTTTATTTCCTTTTTTTTCTTTTTTAAAAAAACAGTATAAAATACACAGTATTGCACATAGTAAATCAATTGCACTTCTTTAAGGTATACAGATAAACATCTAGTTCTCTCTTAGTGCTACAGCATAACTACTGAAAGAAACCAACCTGGCATGTACAAGAGTGGAGGTGTGAATCGCATGTAGCCAACAGAAAGCAGCATGTCGGAGCCTTGTGAAAGTCAAACCAGTGGTGTCTAAGAATAATATGCTAGTTATTGTCGTGACAGCAGATAAAGATATTTGTTTTATGCCCTTGAAACCACTTTGGCGCATTTCCTGTCTTTCTGGGCAGTGTTTTTGGCTTTGAGAGTGACTTCGGTTTTAAGCTCCTGCAGGTGCTGTACTGTAACATAATGTTGTTTTTTCTCGTTGTTGTTGGCTGCTTTCCCACTCATTAAAATTGTATTAGCCCTGTTTGATGCTATACAACATATATTTATATATTCTTAATGCAAATATCATTTTGGCTGTACATAGGCTTTGCACCCTGTGTGGAGTCTCTACATGAGTTTTTTAGTTTACAGTCGATTAAATGAGGAGCAGTGAGCAGGAGCTAGTAATTCTTAGAAAATGGGCAAAAAAGGAGGAAAAAAAAAACTTTTTTTGTTATTCTCTTTAAAAATTGTTTCTTTAAAAGCTATAAAATATCCTGCAAAGTCCAAATGTTGTAAAAAGCATGCAAGGCTACACGCCTGCCACCCTGCACTGTAGAAGCCCTGGTTGTGATCAGAAGTGGCACATTCAGCGTTACAATCACAGCTATCTTCTGCTACCTCTCGCATGTGCTAAGAACCGACATTATTTATGACTCTTGGACTCGTAACTGAAACAAAAAAAAAAGGATCTTTGAACTTTGTTTTCCGTTTGTGGAGCCAGAGCTCTTTACAGTTTAACACAGATGAAGTTTGACTGCATGGATTTCCTCTTTTCTTCAGGGTTTTGGGTTTCAGTCACCGTATGCATCATGAGGTTAGTTAGAACTAAGATTGATGTATGAACAAAAAAAAATCAAGAATCTGAACATTTTTACCTCTTTTTCACCGCAGTTTTTGAAATGCACGGCCTCTTTCACAGCAGCTCAAATAAATATATTTCACTAAACCTTAAAGTGAGTGTATATAGATATATATTTATATAGAAAAAAGTACATTGACGTCTAACTTTGCAAATGTTATTAAGAAAATAAGTGTTATTTATTCATTCTTTACTTCAAAGTCAGTCGAGTCAAGGAGACATTTTAACGATGGATAGAAAGTTGATCAAAGAATTCCAATAAACACCTCTGTTTTCTTTGTCCTTTAGGTCTCTTCTTTAGATTTTTATGAAAGTCTTCAATCTGTCCTGGTTAGTAAGTGATCTACATGTGTGAGTTAATACTCAAAATAGTTCTTTTTTTTTTAATTATTCTGGAGAAAACATATATCCTGAACAGTGTTAATTGTGCTTTGCAGTACGGTGATATGCTGTCAATGTAGACCTCAGAGCGTTGTGGTTGACTGGCCAGCCTCTCCTGGAGGCTGGGAAGAAAGACAAAGTCCCAACTCGTGAATATAAATGTGACGATCACTGATCCATTATCACAGAATGGGACCCCATAGACGTCAGCTAGAAAAATATATGCAAATAGACAGTGGGAAATCAAATTCGTCTTCTCACCTTGCTGATCTCCAAATATGATGCCCTGGTGCAATTTCACACCCTGTTTGAAGAAATTAGTTCAAAATAACTCTGAATCCGTTTTTTTTTTGGTAAGCATGACATTGTGAAATATCCATGGAATCCATAATTGTGTCCCATTACACATCCTGTCATCTCTGAGAGGCGGGAGGTTCGGTATCCAGTGGTCAGCAGGTCTACAAAAAGCCAAGTAGATGTGAGAAAACAGAAGACGATGGATAAAGCAAACAAATGCCCGGACGGACGCGTAAATCCTGTGCATCGTGTTGGAGGAAACTGTCGTGTCTTTTTTCACAGGAACCAAAGTTTCCAGCGAGCGTGCTTCTTGGAGTCAGCTTTGGACTTGCGTTTCGGGGTGGAGGTGAAGGCCTCCTGGGGGTAAGGCAGAGGGGGGAAGTGGCCGTCCTCTGTGGGGCAAAGCCTCTTCATCAGCGGCTGCAGCTTGTCCTCCTGCTGCTTGAAGTCCAGCTCCACACTGCAGCAAAGAGACACAGACACACATTCGGCTCAGACGGCAGCCAACTGCAGCATGAAGCGATTAACACCAACTCATCCTGTTTGCTATAAAAACATGTGAAATAACTTAATCTACCACACATTTTATTGTATTCTACTAGACAGCCTCCATTTTTCAGATTTTCCTGCTGCTTTCTGTTAATTTGCTGTTGCTGCTTGATGTTATTAATGCAAATGAAACACTATCATCCCAAGTCACATTAAAGCCCACCAAGAGGTGACAATCCCTGCCATTTAGAGGACTTTTATTTTGAAAGATTTTCTGAACAGATCAGGATTAATCAATCAGTGAGTAAGAACAGTATTTGTTCACAGCTATAGGATGGTGAGAGTTGCAGGAATGAGACACTGTGATTGAACGAATGAAGTAAAAATGTGAACTGGAGAGACTGAATGAGTCTTGTAGCTCAGATACCAATAATGACCTTTTTTTTTGCCCCCTTTATTATTCCTTTTATTCCCAACCTGCCTTTACTTCTTTGTACGGGCTGTAAAGTCAGTCATTATTTGAATTATAGCTCCAACTTGACACTTTAACTGCATTTTGTGCATTTTTCTGCCATCATCGCAGCTGAAATCACTCCATGTTCTTTCACTTTCACAATTTCTTTCAATCTTGACATGTTTTGACTGCCCGACTCTTTCTCTAACCATATTAAGTATCTACGTTTTGGTCTGTTCTCACTTGACCTGTGCACAAGCATCTGTCACAGCACTGCTCAGCCTGACAGAGTGACCTACATTCCTCGCTTACTTCATCCTTATTCCCAGTAAAATCTCCCAAGTTTTTCTTTTTTTTTTTATGCATCTGGCTGCCCTTTCTGGTTTCTGTTTATTCACATTCTTTCTTTCTTTTTTTTTATTCATAAAGCAAGAGGGAAGCCCATTAGTATTTTATCCCTCCATGAGGAGGGCTGGGTCAGCAGAGAAAGGCGTTGATCCGAAGATCATTTGCTTTGCTACGACAGCGATCAGAGCCCAGATATTGATGTGAGCTTTTTAGGATTTTAGTTTATATGCTTTGATCCCTTCACAATATTACGACATCAGCAAAAGGTAAAAGGAATGCGGAAAGGTTTAATTTGTGGGATATCTGCACACACACACTCAAGCTCAGAGTCTTTTCCTCTTCGGTGTACTCCACATTTCCCCAGGGTGCTGGGGGATTTATCTGGACCAGCCATCATTGTAATCCCACACGCCCGCGCACATCTGACTGCTAGGTTCTGTTAAGTGAAACCTCAGATTACAGCCTTAGCTGTGGTAAGTGTAGGGCGACTTTAATCTGCTAAAGCTTCCTTCAGCCACTAGCCTGAGTCGGGCTTGCAACGGGGTGGGGGGCGGACTCTTGACGGACAGGCTTACATAATGGGCAGCGGGATCTGCTTCATGAATACTGCTGTTTGTCTGGCAAAACGCTGCCGTTTACCACTGCGAGGGATTATGAAGCGTCAAGGTGAGCCGGGCAGTGCGGCCGGCCGCGTGTTCAGATTGAAATACAGAGCGTCTGTAATGATCTGCCACTGCAACACGGAGACGTCTTCTCTGAACGGCTAGTTGATAAAAATCTACACTGTACAGAATTTCATGAAAAGGAGGACTACGTGTTGGTAACGATAAGCGTCACAGTTGAGCTGCAGGTGCATATTTTACATGCGAGGTTTTAAAGGTTAGACATTTTTCAAATAAAGTGTCTTCGTAAAATATGACAGGTTTTTTTTTATTATGCACACTGATGCTGTCAGCTAGAATAGAACAGACACAAATGTGGGTGTCTGAAAGGTACTCGAGCGCACGTTGGGTGCTGAACCAGACACTCAGCACTTTGCATTTGTTTGACTCAGGCCTTTACGCCGAGGCCAAGAACACTGCAGCTATTAGCAATAAATCACAGGCCGTTAATTACACCGGTATAAATCGACTTCACTTTGTGTGAAGTCTGTTCGAGTTTGGGGTTTGTGTTCATGAAGATTTGTATTCACGTTTGTCAGAAGAACAAACCCCTTTAGATGAACCATCTCAATGAAGATCCTCGACAGAAAATACAGCACATAAAGCAGAACAGTCATATATACATTGCAGTATATGCAGTAAATCTACACATGCCTAAAGAAACTATATATATATATATATATATATATATATATATATATATATATAGA